>JAVCKT010019704.1:14055-24669 GCA_032273925.1 Rhynchotus rufescens | reverse complement strand
AGTACAGTTACTGGAAAAACACAGTAAATGCACCTGAGCTTTGCACGAGTCACGTAGATACTTGCATTAGTGTGTTTGATTTGGACTAATGAGCGAAGGGAAAGGCTTTAAATGGTAGATTGCAGTCTTTGTTACACGTGTACCTGTGTAATGCCTTAGTATTTTGAGGTGTGCGTTTAGGGGTGTCTGCTGTGTTACTGGGAGCTGGAGAGTCTAGTTCTGCCTTTTTTTCACTCTAATGTTAGCACTGAGCATGAGAATGGAGAAATATGTGAATGTAATTGCTATTGTCATTGTGGGTACATAGTGACAGGAACTATGGCAGCTAAGTGAAAATTTATCCTCCTCCTGCAGCAGTTGACTTTGATGCTTATCTGTCAGTGCAGTGCTGCAAGATAGAGCTCTCTGGATGTTTTTGCCTAAAAAGGAAAAAAAAAAAAAGGTGAATCTGAGTACTTGGTAAAGTTCTTAGAGTGATGTCCCTTAATGGAAAGAAAGGCAACAGAGTGAGGCAGAGGTGCCTGGTGTGTGAATGCAGCTCTGTGTGTGTGTGTGTGTGTGTGTGTGTGTGTGTGTGAAAAAATATTAATCTGGATCAGTGAAACCTAATGATAACCGTGAGGAAATTTTGTGGGCATAGGTTTGGACCTGGAAAGGAATTGAATGCTTCTACTCGTTTGCAGCACTCTCCTCTGTGTGTCTGTGTCAAGGAGTCAGAGATGGCTCCAATGGGAGGGTTTAAAGGACTGATAAATGTGTCCAGGTTCAAATTCCTGAGCAGTGTTTTGCTGGACCAAAATGTGTAGCCATGGAAGTAGTACCATCCCCTTCTACCACATACACATTTTTTATTTTTCAGATACATCTTTCTTATGAATATCTCTACTATAACATTTCTCAAATAAGAAATATCATATAAATGGCAGGTTACTGGTTTGATTACAAAGTTAAATAAGACTTTTCCCATACAGAAATTTAACTAAAAAATCAACATTGGCAAACTTGTGCCTAAGTAAAGGCATAACATATGAATAAAATAGGATATTCCTGTGCTATATTATGTCTTGATTTTAAAATGGGAAATTCAGTCTCTGTTTTGACATAGCGATGTCCAGATATTTTTTTAGTTGATCATATTACTAACTCATTTCAAAATTTCTGATCATGGGAAAACAATGGGTAAGTGTGAATTATGGCTCTGTCACTGTGAGGTCAGGTGACATAAACCATTGGTGTTTTATATGCCACCAGAACCTTGTGAGGCGGAGTTATAGGCTCATAACTCAGTTTTTCTTGTTTTTTTATCTGGTGTTTTATAAAGATCTAAACTCCATACCTTGTGTAGTGCAGTCTGCAGCTCCTTCACTGCCCAAATTGCATCCTGGTTTCTTCTTCCCATGTTGCAGTTTCATGGTTGTGTGTCTCAGCTTTGGCATAGTTTTATGAAGATCAGCTCCATCCATGGGTGTCAGATACAGAAGGTGCGAAGGATGGTAGGGATTTGTTTCAGGGCCATCTGTGTCCACTCATGGCCTGCTTATTTTCTAGAGGACTCTTGCTGAGAAGGGAGCAACTGACCTTCTAGTCTGGCCTTGCTCTTTGGTGGGATATCAGCCTTCTCTCCTCACACCTTTCTAGACATCCCTATCACTTTATTTCTTTTGTATGTTCCTTTTGGTTTTGTGATTATCAGCTAACTTAATGCTAGAAGAAAAAGAAAGATTTAATGAAAAATTGAGTGCACTTGAACAGGTATGGTGGTTTCAACCAAGGCTGAACAAATATACAAGGAATTGTAAGCAAATGTCAGTTGTAGTGGAAGGCACGTAGGTAGAAAAGTTACAGGTATGTTGCAGAGAAATGTAGATGGGAGAAGAGCTGATTGAGATAACTGTTTTCAGTGTGCAGTCGGGGAAATTTGGGAAATGCCAAAAAAACAATGTCACTGAGAAGAACTGACAGCAAGGGGGAAAATTGCTCCTCGTGGGAAAAGATAGGTGGACTTTAAAATGAATGTTTTGCACAAATTGAATCCTGACTGAAAAGATGCCTATGCAATGAATTTTCAGAACTGAAGCTACTTGTAGAAAAGCAGAGGCACGATTCTGGCTTTTAAGCTCTTCAGATCATGTGAGTTCACATAAAAGTAAACTGGCTGCTCAGTGAGTTTGTGGAAAGGTGACAGCAGTGAGCTTCTATGGAAACTGAATTAAAATGGCACTTATTTTGTAATAGTAATAATAACTTGCTGCTGGTAGCCTTGCAGCATCAGGAAGTATAATGATGACCCAAAAGATCCTTTGGATTTATAGTTTCCAAATTTCACTTAAAGACATTAATAATACTTCTAAAGAAAATGTACTTATTGGCAACGTATAGTGTGTCAATTGATAGCAAAATTGGTCAGAAAGACCAAACTGAGATGAAACTGAGAGGATTTCATCCTGTTGCTATGTAACGTTGCTTTTGTGGATCTAAGAAAGGTTATGATGTTTCTGAGGAAATATCAACATTCTGATTACATTTCTAAAAAGAATACATTTGTAAAGCTGAATTCCTACCAGGGCTCTTAGGACATTTTGAGAAATGGTTAAGGTTTGAAGTATAAAATATTTCCATCTCTCTCAAAAACTTTCTTGAAAACCTTTTTGCAATTACAGAGAAGGAGAAAAAATATTTAATATAGATTGAAGAGAATGCATCTTAATGGAAATAAAGAGCAATCTGATATTTCAGAATGGAAAAACAAACTTCAAAACATTGCTCAGGAAAATTGATTATTTAAACTCAACAGAAATGCCCAAAGAAAATATCAAAGTACTAGGAAGCTTAATGCAGAGACATTTTGAATATGTTCCCTCCACCTTTCCATTGACTCACTATAAAAAAGACAAATAATGTAAGATGTTATTTATACACAAAGGGCCTTCTGATATCTCTTAGGTCCTGATATGAAGTCTATTAAAGATGTTACTGAGATTCAAATGACTTCACTAGATTTAATCTGTGCATTGGCTGCCCTCACTCGTCCAGCTCTCCTATATCCACAAAACACTTATCCTCTGCCATTGCACAGGATAATTCATATCTGGGGAAATCTCACCATATTAGCTTGTTTGACAATTTGAAACCTACACCAACCCTGGAGTCCTAATGTCCTTAAAAATATCAATGCCATCTTTGCACAGCTATACATGCATGAATGTTGCAAGACCTTCTGTATGTGGTAAGTTCTGCATTTCCAGAACTGGTTTTCCAATATAGGTGTTGATTTGTCCTCTCTTTCATGGTAGGACGCAGTGGTGTTAGCTGTGAAAATCTTATACTTTGCTCTATACAGTATATATGGACAATTTATTGTAGTATGTTGCATAGTTACAATGCTTTTTGATGTGGGTGTACAGCTCAATATAAAAATGTTTAAAGCACAGATCAGAATTAATCAAATGAAATATTTACTTATAACACGGGGCTTTGAAAAAGACTATGCTGTGGAAGTTATTCTTTACTGTCTCTGTTACTGTACAGTGCTAATGTCCTGAAGGAACTCTTAGTCCTTTCAGTTAAATACCTGCAGAACTAGAAGGCTTTAAATAGTCCCAAACTACTCGTGATGCTCCCTCTAATTACATGGGTCCTGGTTCTACAGCACAGAGAATTAGACTCTGTTTCTGCCTTGCTGCCTTCCTTCTCTGTATATGCCCCTACAAAAACTGTGCATCCTCTTTACACCATTTCCAAGGTACACAAGGGTGTATTAGTCCAGAACTGGGAATCACTTCTGTTGGACTGGCTAATGAATAATGCTTTTCTCCAAAGAATGTCAGAGAATAAGCTCTTCTAGTATTATCTTGGTTATAAACATGAAAAAATTGAGAAGAGGTAAGAATTTTTTCTTAATTTATCTTAGCATGAAAAATAATGCTGCCTTTAAAAATGAATGTATGGGTTTATATTATTAAGAAAACATATCTGTAAATTAAGAAAATATATCTGTAAAATCTGTAAATGTATTGTAAATAATTACACAAGTGGATAGTTATTAGGCCAAACTATTTATTCTGCACTGCAGTAAATTTTTTTCAGAGAAATAATATTTTCGCTCTTGGAGGCAAAGGTCACTGACAATTTTTAATTTCAGTATTGCTGGCCTTTGTTTCTCTGGGAATTACATGGGAGTTTTGTGAAGGTGGAATTTATCAGATTGTTTAATAGGCTAATCTCTTGTAGAAACTAGATTATTTCCCAGTCTTACGCTTTATAAACACACAGTTTTCCAAAGCCAGTAAAAATACATGTCTGGTTTGGAAAAATAAAGTACTGAAAAATGCATATACCCAGGAATTGAAAGCAGAGCAGAAAACCAGCTCTGTAATGACTGTAATAGAAACATGGCTTTCAAAACAGAATGCCAGCTCTGGATTTTCCTAACCTAATAATAGTACAGGACAATGATGTCCTCTTACCTATGGCTGACACAATCATTAGAAAAGCGATTGAGAGCAACCTAAGATAGTACTTAACATTTAGATTTCCCACTGAACTGTGGTTAATTTGTGTAGATGAAGTGGTAACAAGTATCTCAATCTGACATAGCCACGTAGAAGATGACTATTGTATTGAGGAGGAGCTTCCATGCCCCAAAACCAAGTCAAAGCTTTCTTCATCCTTCCTCTGGGTTATCTCTGTATAGCAGATGGAAACTGCTCTATAACTAAGCTGGGTTTGTCTGGTAGGGTAGACCTTGGTCTACAAGGTATAGACCTTGTTCTAGTTCACATGAGGGGTGTGAATTTTTCAGATGTAGAAAAAGTCAAGGAAAAGTTGATATGAGGCTCCATGTCAACCCCACAAGTGAATGAGCTGCCTGGTAGGATGGGCAATAGGATAGCACCGTTGCTTGTGCTTTATGAAAACAGTTTGGGTGAAGAGCCAGTATTGCTTAAAACAGCCTCTGAGAGAACAGCTTCTCCACAGTGAGCAGTGTGTTTGTTAAGAAGGCAGTATATTCAGGCTGAGCATCTTCACCTGAAACAGATTGAAGAAAGATGATGGGAAAAACCGAATTCCTCCCACAGGAAATGACTTCTTGATCTCTTGAAAACAACAAGCTGCTGTGAAGAGCAGTCGAGGCTCACAAACACGCTGCCGTGTTGCACTGGGTTCACAATCCGCACTGACATTTCAAATGGTATTTAGACTTATGACAAATCTGATTTATTTGGGTGTCTCTGAAAAGGTGTCATAAAAGAACTGCTGATTTGGTGACTTATTAGTCACAGCACCTTCAGGTAGCTGCTGCTTCTCCTTGTGGAAATTGCTAGCACATCTCTATTCTTTTTAATACCACAGTTTAGTATTTCTTGTAATGATGCTGTTTTGTAGGTTTTTTTTGTAATGCTTGGCTGGACTCCTCAGTTTCTTGTGAGAGTTCTTCTTAAACTGCGTGGCTCCTTAGAAAAAATATCTGCCAAACAAGTTTAGTTAATTGAGGATAAAGCCTTGCAAAACAGTGATTTGAGTGATTCATAAGGAACTTGATTCAGCTCTGCAATGAAAAACTAGCCCTTGTGTTTGTATAATTTAAGTAAAAATGGATTTGAAATGTATCATTAAGTATTACTGCCTGAAAAACATTTATAATAGTTTCCTTCCAAAAGTGAAATGAAATTACTAATTACAACAAACATCCTCTCAGTAAAGAGACCTTTCTTAACAAGCAGTTGCAACTAAAGTAGTGCTGTAGTATAAAATTTGAATATAGTTGTAGTCTTATGATCTCACTCAGTCTGAGTCAGTAAGGATGTCTGAGGAAAGATGTTGATGAAAATATTCCTCCACAGGCTTTTCCCCATTCATTGTGATTAAATGAATGAATGCTTTTTCTTTTTTTCTCCTGTTTCCTATAGGTTCTTTGAGTTGTTTATTTTGGATTCTTATGCATTGTGAACTGTATACTGCTCCCCAAATTTTTCATTTAAAAAAGAAAAACACTGAAGAGATTAACATGTAAAATCTGCAGTGCCAATAAAAACATAATACTTTCTTGGCATGCAGGTGAATAAGGGAACTACAGTGCTTTAAATATATACTTACTCATGTTATAATTTCCAGACTTTTACCTATGGAGAGATTGCCTGCCATAATTTTTTCCTCTTTCAACCCTAACAGCATAACACAGAAGCTTGCAAAGTCCTATTTTTTTTATGCAAGCACTCTATAGCTATTGATTGTTATCCTAAACATTTAATTGAAGGATGAAAACCTTAAAAACTGAAATGTGGAATTAAGTTTGTGTCCTACTTTCCCTACTATTTTATGAAGTTCTGATAATGTATAAAGGCTTATTCCAGCCTTGTCCTTAACCGAAGTAGTCCCTTTTTCATCTTAGTGCTGCATTTACACAGAATAGACCTCTACATTCTCCAGGGTAAACTTAAAGTAAGCTCAGTTAGTGTTTTTCTCTCTTTTATTCACTGAAATGGTCTCGTGTGATGTTAGACATCCTTACTCCCCATGGGTTGAAGCTCTAGGTGTGCTCTGTACAACAGATCTTGCTCCATACAGGTAGATGCTTTCTGTTCCGTTCCCATTTGGGTGGCTTGTGACTGACTGGAACAGCCACCTTCTTTTCTGCAGGTGCTTGCCCATAATGAGATCCCAAGTCACACTTTCGTTCCTTAATGTTGTCTTACAGATTTCATTATTTCTTTAGTTTAAGGTCATGCAACTCTTTCTGCTTGATTCTCTGATTCTTCCCTTTATTCAGGATACCTTTTCTATTCTCCCCACCTTTTGTCATTTATATACTAATAATTGCTACAGTCTTGTTTTTCAGACTGAGATCATGAGCAGAGTAAATGACATCGGGTTGTAAATGACATCAGGTTGAAGACTAGCCCTTGAGAAATTCAGCTGTATTGCCTGTTTCTTTTTCTGGCTCTGAACATTGTCAAAGCCCCTCATTTTTTTGCACCTTGCTTGAGTTAGTAACACCTTAGTGTTGGCAGGAGAATGAAAGGTATTTCTTTGTCTTGGCTGAGATCCCAGGGGACAGTTGTCTCCCATGAAGCAAACATGCAGTTTAGTCCTAATATAATATAGTGAATGTTTTTTGCTCATATTTAGCAGTACTAGTGCAGGAACTAAGTAACAGGTATTCATATTAGGTATGAAACTGGTGCTTAAGGGGTTTCAGCAAAGGCTCATCACTGACTAATACCTGTAAGAAAAGGAGCTTTTTTTCCACAATTTCTCTGCCTAGCTGTTCTTTGTGTCTTGCCTCCGTAGCAATGCACAAGGAAGTGCTAACAAAAGCCACTGTCTGGATATGCTGGAAGAGTGACAGCACAAGCAAAGCCAATTTTTTTTTTGCATTCTCCACTCACGTTAGGCACATTGTGTCTGTAATATGTTGTGTACATCAGCTTAGTGCCGTGCATTAAATAGACCCCTGACAACAGCAAACTGCCAACTGCTTTAACAGAAGGGGACCAGCTCGGTTGGTCGGTCAGTCTGTCTATCCAGTCAACCTAATCTATTCTGATGCCCTTCATCCCTGCTGAGGCAAGAAAGCAGAGGCTAATGCAGTTAAGCAGGAACTTCTGTGTTTTTGAAAGGTTTCCAGGTTTGTGTCTCTTAATGGATGTGCTTAGAATATACCTGCAGGTTTTTCCAGACCTTAGAAACACTGTTTTGATCCATCAAGAACTGTAAAGAGTGAAGTCTCTGCAGATTTTCAAGTCTGTAAAATAGGTTTAAACACTAGAAAAGCCTGTAGCCTTCCTGCTTTTGCCAGCATAGTTGTTAATTCTATCAGTAGGTCTTCATGTTGGGTTAAGAAATACGCTATTACTTTATGTCCTAAAATGTAGACAAGAGAGGTTTGTGATTGCTGCAAATTGATATGTTTAGCATGTCCTTCACAGCACTTGACCTGACCTAGGTCTTATCCTCATTTATATGGCATAACAAAAATCTACTTAACAGATGCTCAGAGGATTCATTTTCATAGATTCCAAATCTCTCTGGTGTTAATTTGCTTACATTGCTGAAAACAGGAGCATATCTGAAGTGAGCCATGTGCAACCAAAAAGGAGGGAGGGAAAAAAAAAATGCATCCACTTTATATTAATGGATCAATGAGCTAGTAGGCCTGTTAATTGTAACCCTGAATGGAAAATTGGCACTTCTGCACTTGCTGGGCAGTGCAGTGTATCGGGTACACTGAGACTGTTAGCTGACTTGGGAAGTCAAAGTAAGGAAGGGTCATAACAAGCCTCTTATTTCAGCTCATGTGAGACTTTGAATGCTCCGACGTGAGCATGCAACTTTCCTGCTGCCCAGGGCAGCAAGGCTCGTGAGCCCCGAGTGATGGCTTGGATAAGGGAAAATACCTGTACTGATGCATGGAACAAGATCTGTTCACTTTTGCAGCACAGTATAATCATCATGCCGTGTCTCTATTTTGGAATAAGTCTTTGGAGTCAGTTGTTGACATTGGTCGTGCTGGGCTTGTGTCAAAATGAAGAAATATGTAGTTGTATTTTTCTCCACTTTTGTGGTCCTGCATGTTGCCCCTCATTGATCATGTGATTTAGCCTTTCTCACCTTCTCATACTGTTGATTTTACTCTGAGGAGTCTCAGTCTTTCTGCATTGTTTCAAGGATGGAGGAATTACAGCAGGTCCAGATCATGGGCTGGTGTAAACTGTTGCTGCTGCACTGAACTCTCCATGGCTATGCCACGCTGCATCAACTGAAGATCTGCCCCATAAAACATCTTGGGAACTGCTTTTGTGCTGTTCTATAAATTAGCAGAGTGCTGCTGTAGGAGGGAAAGCAGCTAGCAAGACGATAGTGTTTTGCTTTTCTGAAGCGTTAAGAAAAAAAAATAAAACTAGACACCAACAGACTAGTGTTGTGATATAATAGGCGGCAGATTGCAAAGATAAGTTTTTTAATATTCTGTGTAGGAGTAGAAATAGTAGAGAAAAATAAAAGAATGACTGTTGTGAAGAAGGGCAACAGATGGACAGTGTCTCCTGTCTGGGGCTCCATCACTGTCAAGTGAAATCAATCTGACGTTTGCTGGGTTCATGGCTGTGTGCTGCTGGATACAGAGGTGTCAGGTGTACGGAGTACAACTGCTTTATGTCTTAATGCAGAACAGAGACTGTCCACCTGCCTGGGCTGCCTGACCAGTGAGCTCCTGGGTTTTGCAGCTCATTTCCCCAGGCTGCAAAATGTGGGCAGTGCCATGGATATCCATCCCCTGAGCCTGAGCTACTGGGTTTTATAAGTCTCTTAAGATGAACTTGCCTTGCAGATTTAGCACAGGCTAGGACTTGTGGTGTGTGTGTGTGTGTAAATGTTTTGTCAGAAACCTGGAAGGCCTGGGAATCCAGTCAGATGCAGATGTCACATCCTGTCCAGCAGAGAGATAGGAAATCTAGATGGCCCTTTTCTGATTTTTCACTGTTTCTACACAATTTGATGCAACGTGAGACCCTCCCGCCCCCGCCATAAGCTAGGCCTTTCAGGAGTTTCTCTTAGTAGCTGCAGAACTGCAGAGTGCCTGGGATGTCTTTTCACCCTCATCCCTTCCCTTCCTCCCCCAGGAGTGACTGGGGTGCTCAGGACTCTGCTTCGAGGGTGTGAAGGTCCTGGCAGTCTCACCCTAACACCAGGTGCATGCGATAGCTACATACAACATTTGGACTGTGACTTAGCAACCTGTGTCTCACCAAAGAATGGCAGTGCATGAAGGTGTAAGAAATGTTCAACCCATGCAGAAAGATGCTGGGGTTTTCAGAAGGATTGGTGAACTGTTTCTTCAGCATGTCAGGACCATTTAAAAATTGCTGCTTGTGCTCTTTCTCATTTAAATTTAATTGAACACAGCTGAAGGTCGTTGTTTCAATGCTGCATCAGAGCAGGTTAGAACATGTACCTTTGAGCTTCCCATGTAAGTAGTCTTAAAATATCTTTTTCTGTGTTTTCCTATTCACTGAAATGTACTTTATTTTGCCTTTTTTACCTATGTAAGTTCATGTGAATGTTTTCACCTTTCTATGGTGGTTTGATCTTTGCTTTTTATTACAGTTTTTCTTGCCTGGTACTACTACTATCATAAAGTGACTTATTAAATTTCCTTTTTACTTTCATGGCTAGTCACAGGTCTAGGATTTCTGCACATGGTTCTCCCAACTTTCCTTTTGTCAATGGGCAGATACAGGGCCAAGTTATAGTACTCACAGCATAGCCATGCAAGCCAGCATGGAGCACTTAAGTGTTTTCGGGCTTGTTCAGCCTTTTATTGAATACCTGCTTGTCCTGATCTCTGTGGAGATGCTGAGGTGCAGTTTAATGGAGGGCTGTTAACGTGACAGAATTCTACCTCTGCCCAGGGCCTGCATGCACACAGATAGGGATGAGGAATAACTTCACGCAAGCCAATGAACCTTTTGCTGATTTATGTTGCTATAAAAAAAGAAGAGAGTCACTCTTATCAGCATGACAACTCAAACAGTGGAAAAACTGTAGAATAAGCACGAAGGGAAGGAGGGAATAGTAGATTTTCTTAAAAAAAAAAAAAAAAAAGAAGCTTTTGTA
>JAVCKT010019704.1:0-13402 GCA_032273925.1 Rhynchotus rufescens | reverse complement strand
GGAAAAACTGTAGAATAAACATGAAGGGAAAGAAGGAATAGTAGATTTTCTTAAAAAAAAAAAAAAAAAAAAAAAGCTTTTGTACTGTTGTTATAAGCACTGTGGTCTATTGGTACACATTGAAGCAGACTAAACTGAAGGGGGTTTTAAGGAGATATTACATATGTAAGCTGCTAAAAGTTGTTTAAATTTTCAGCACTGAGCGGGGGGGAAAAAAGTACTTCTGAGATGTTGATTTAGGACCAGACAAGATATGCTTGGCTAGTTGTTCAACAATTCATAATCCTGAAATTGTTATCTGAAGGGTTTATAATATATTGAGATCATAACTTTGGCGCTCTTAAAGCAAACTGAAAAGGAAGAAAGGAATAATAGTGGAGGAAACCATCCAAGAAAATTGGCTCTCATAGAGGAAGAAGGATTTGTTATTCAGAGGCTCAAATGCTGGTAATGTAGCTGAGTTGTTCTAGTGGCACAACGCAAGTAGAAAACTGGCAGAAATGACCAGTTTAAAATAATCCCTGGAAACAGAGCTGCCTCAACTGCCTCAAGCTGTCTGCTTCCCAGCACAAAGTGGGTTATGTCGGTGGCAAAGTGGGTTTTGTTTCCTTTTCCTCCCTTGTTTTATTTGGAAATGCTGAGCTCAGCTTATAGGCTGCTTGCAATTCAGTTCTGCATATTTGAAATGAAATGCAAGTTTCATTCAAATGCAATGCCAAATGTAGGTTTGACAGAGTGAACATGAGCTCTGAAAGGCAGCTTATGCTCACAGCATTAATGATTCCTACTCACAAATGACTCTAAGCACTAATTATTCCAAAGTAAGTTCTGTGTTCCTATATCCTGGCCAAGTACTGCAACATGTGTGCAGTTACGTTAAGGTGAGCTAGGTTCAGGCTATGCTGCATCTAACTGTATTCAGAAAGGAAATAAGAACTGAGTAGTGTGACTACTACAATTCTGTTAATTGACCGAACAATACTCTGAAATGCCTTTTTGTGTTGTACTGACAATAAGGAATACAATATAGCCAGGGGTCTTTTAAAAAGTACCACCAAATACCTAATTTACCTACATCATCCTAGAGAGCCTTTAAATCTCTAAGACAATGTGGTTCACCATTCTCAAGCCCAATTTTACTTTATCAGTTTTGCAAGTACAAGTTGTCTGTTTTCCACCCCAAGGTTAGAAAAACTGTAGCACAGCAAGAACAAGGAAAGGCATATGGTTTACTTCATTGTGTATAGAAGGGTTTTTGATATATACACAGAACATGTATCTTGTCTCTCAATTTCATCTAGGACACCATCTCAATGACTTCAGGCACAGCCAAGTCATTCCACTTTCTCATGTCTTCACTATTTTTTTGGTGCACCTACATAATGTAACATCCTGAAGTGTAATCCCTACTGCTCACTATGATGGGCAGTTCTGCAGTTACAGAAAGTCTCATAAATGTCAAACATGATGAAAAGAGAAACACGAAGGAAAAAGTTGTTTCTGTTTAATTCCTCTCAGAGAAGTAGTGTGTAAATACATTTGTTCATCACACTGCAGAGCAGTTATTTCCTTTGCTACTAACATAACAACAAAAACACTCTCCTTGAAAATAATTCCTTTTGCTAAAGTAGTAGGACTTGACACATCATGACAATCAGAGCAAATGCAGCAAATACCTAGGATTTTTTTTGGAGGAGAGTGGGAGACAGAGCAAAATGTGTGTGTAAATATGTACATCAGTGTGTGTGTATGTTTATATTAGTGTCTCCTAATATGTAACAGTAATTGTTTGCCTCATAGGCCAGACTCTCAAGGTAATAACTTTTTTTGGGGACTCACTGTAGGCTGACTCCTCCATAATGTGAACTACTTTCTCTGTCAATAAATGTGTCCACAGTCTACTTCAGTTAGAGCTGAAGTCCAAGTATATAGTTCAGTCTGGAGAAGATGTTAGGATTCAAATATTGAGTGTTGCTAAATGGGAACTTCCAGGTTTAATCATATATATATTTTCTTATTCAGATGACTAATGGGATTTTCCTCTCAATATCCAATTTTAAGCCAGTCTGTATCTTGTCTGAAGTGGTAGTTTTTCATAGCAGTGTATGCTTAGTCTTTGAATTATACAAGGAAACCTTGCTTTCTTAAGAATGAATAAAACCAATAATGTCATGGACTTAGTTACTGATTTTTTTTTTCTGCCTTTAGAGGTTGCTTAATCTCAGAGCTTCCTTGAATGAACTGTACATCTGTGTTTTAAATAATACTTCGAAGATTCAGGAAGAAGAAGGCTTGTTTCTTCATCATATGAAATTCTAAAAAACTGAAAAAAAAGCAGTTTTTTTGAAAAATAGTATCCTTAATTTTACCCCGAGAAACTATTATAGACTTTTGGTGTAATGTCAAAGATCTATGTCTATGAGTTTGGCTATTGATGTTTTGAGTGTTATACACAAGTCACCTCAGGTTTTATAATAACCAAGTGCTTTGTGGTCACCCTTCTGAAGGCTTGGGTTGTGAAGTCAGTCTATGGAGATCATATGTACATCTGTTTTTTATAACTTTGGAATTATACCTTTATGAAATGGCAGGTATTTTTGGAGCATATATAGTTTTACAGTATCTCTTTAGGTTTAAAGTGTTGAAAATCAATTGAGGGCTAAGCATCATCAGGGAATAAAAGTAGTGTAATTTGTGAAGATAAGTGAAGGAGAAATTTGACTGTACCTCAGCTGGTCAGGAGACTTGAAATTCAAGGGTGAATATCAGATAATTTATCCTATGAATTATAGTTATTTATTTCCTTTTTTAATATACCTATTAAAAAGAAAAGTAACACCCCCAATGACTAGAGTTAGTGGCTCCTGTGCTAATAAAGTAGTCATATTTTTCCATCCTGTGTTATCACGTTGTAGTATGTATATGGCATATATTGTACAGTGTGCCAAAACCCATTGTCATCTGCTGCACACAGATTGCTCATCTAAGGAGGCTAGAAAGGAAAGCAGACATGTTGCTGGAAAATGCTAATCTGGTCATGATTTACGCAGCATTAGCAGTGTTCTTCCCAGAGGAAGCTAGCTTTGTAAATCTGTAAGTTATTCTAGAAATGAAGCAGCTGGTTGTGGGGTAAGATTGTAGAGAGCTGTAGCTTAGAACAGAAAAAAAAAAGATAAAATTTCCCTTTGCATTTGAAAGGAAAATTTTGGGAAGCAGAGTGCAATTACTATCATCCAATGGCTCGGCTCGGCACAAAAAGCCACGTGCTTCAACTTCAATGGCTTTTATGACTTTAACCTAAAGCTGAAAAAGAGAGAGGGAGAAGGTCAGGCCTTTAAAAAGAAACACTTTGTGCCTGTGCAGCATGCCAACCTCACCAAATCAAATGCAGCTAGTTCTTAAATGAATTGTTTTGAAGCCGATAAGGTGGAAAAGCATTGCAAAGGCAAACATAAAGTACACTTGTTCAGTGTATGCCAGCAAAAACTGGCCAAATAATATCAAAGAATGGTTGATTTAATGTTGTTTTTTTTCTTTTTGACACCTAGAAGATGAAGAAATTTATCTAAATATTATGTAGAATATTAGGGCATAGAGACAATCCATGCTGCCTGTTTGGGATCCCCTTTCTATAGCCTGACTTTGTGTTGCTATGTAAATAAAGCAACCTCAAGCCTGCAGAATGGTGATAACTTGAGAAAGGAGAGGGGAAAAAAAAAAAAAAAAAAAAAACCTAAAATAAACAAACAAACAGCCAAGAAAGGTAATGGTTTGTGGCAATACATCAAAAGATTAGATTAGGGTTCTTTTGCCAAAATTGCTATGATCAATGATAACCAAGACCTATTACTTTCCTTCCAGTTTGTGTAAAATCTGGTCCTTTTTAATGCTGTTATAGCTTGAGAGGACGGGAACAATTGTGTTAAAGACCTACAAAAGGTTTACAAAAAACATATGCCCTGAAACACAACATTATTACAGACTGTTTTGCGCTTCTTACAGGTAGGAAGAGTCAGGAAGAAATTATAGATATTTATGTGGCATAGGTAGGAAGACTAACAGAATATAGCTCGGGTATTTGCAAGTGATGCGTGTGCCACAGATTGGCTTGTGCTTTAGTAACAGGGGCATTTGGAGATTATTGCTGGCAGATAGGAAAGTAGCCTGGCCCAAAGCAATAGAATTAGCAAGAGCAGTGGCAGCAGCGGGTGAGGAATCCACAAGATTTGCATTTAGAAAGCAAGGGTGAGTGAACCAATTCAGCAAACAGAATGCAGAGCCAGCTGGAAGGGTCATGCTCAAGAAATGTATTTCTGAAGTACAGGAGCTTATTTTGTGTTTGTTTGTAAATTTAAATTGTTCCACTGTTTTTCCAGCCTTAAGATTGGGCTTTTAGCCTGAAAAAGCAGGGGTAGTTGTCAAATTGTATCTCAACTCCCACGAGGGCAGGAGGAGGATGGGAAAACACCAACCAAAAGGTAAAATAAAACTAGCTCTTAATATATATATATATATATGTAATCTAACCATATATCTATATATATTATATATCTAACCCCTCATATATTTTATATATAATATATAATTATATATATATAATATTTTTATATATATATATATAAAAGGGGTTAGAGAGGAGGACTGTATACCACCCTAAGAGGAAAAGTAAAACTGCTGTGGTCAATGGTGAGTAAATGGTATAGTTGCCTGAATACCTACAAAAAGGAAATCAGATAAGCGATAGCTTGTTACAGCAAAATATAGAATCAAAAAAATCAAGCTTTCATTGTGTGGAGGTGAGAGGGGAGGGGAAGAAAGCAACAAAACAAGGCTTGTGGTCTGGATGTGTTGAACAAAGAGTTACCAGATTTAGAACTGAATTTATCAGGTTATACCTTATAAAAATGGTAACTCTCTGGGAAATCCTTAGACATATCTGGTGTCTTTAGAAATAAGCAGCTTTGGTAAGAGCTATAGTTTGTATCCAGGTTGAGATCTAGCCAAATTCCTGAGAGCCAGAGTAGTATTTCATGCTGCTGAGTGAAAATTGAGTTGGAGCCCATAAAATCTGTTAAATTGTGATTTTACTGCCTATAGTTAAATTAGACAAAAATATTTACAGTATCCATTATTAATTTCACATTCCAATGTCAAGTCAAAATTAAGTGCAAATAGTTGTAGCCACATGAACCTGAAAGAAGGGACTGACAGAGGCAAGACATGAAGACATTTGCTTCTCTAAAATGTCAAAGTGTTACTTAGAATATGGTTGGTGCCATACGAAGTTTTACTATCCACCCTGAAATTTCTAGGGAGCAATGGAAAAAAATCTGTTAAACTGTATTGCCATGTTGTAGTGAGAATTGACAACATTCCTACAAGAGATAAAAGCAATGTTGAACATGTCAGCACTAGAAAAGATACTTTTAAATTGGTATAGGGAGGCAGAGGGACTTCACATAAAGCAGCAAGCCTTCCTATTTATGAAGCTGAGCTGCAGTATCTAAACTCTGCAGTAGACAAAGAGCACTTACCCCATTGCAGGTAAGGTCATAGCAACCGCATGGCCCTCAGATCCCTTTTGAGCCGTAAGTTTAAAACATGATCCATAAACATATAGGCTGTTTTTTCAGTCTCTGAAGAAAGACATCTGAGTCTTGAGGAAAGCAGAGCTTTACTATATGGAGTGGAGATGTTTTGTAACATACTCTAAGAAATTTTGGAGAAGTGTGAGATGGATGTGCCCAACAAATTTTGGGACTAGGATTATTCCTAGGTGAAGGAACAAAGGAAAAAGTAGTCCACAAAGTGCTGACTGAGAACTTATGATTTCTATAGAAGATAAGAATATACCTGTAGGGGTCCAAAATGATTGCAATGGTATGAGGTTTATGCTGTCTGCCTGGCTGTCTCATTGAGCTTTGTTTTCAAACATATGGTAATGAAGTATGTAAAGTTGTGTACTAATAGTTCAGGGCAACTGCATTCATAATTAACAAATGAAGAATAATATGACACTGCCTGGAGAAAGCATCTCACAAAACAGTTCTATAAGTTACTAGTTCCTCTCAGTAGATATAACTGAACAGACTGTGGGGCTGATCAATACAGTATAAGATGTTGTTGTAAACTAGGACTACAGAATTAAGTCAAAAGAGTTGACTGGTCTGTGCACGTGTGGAGTGCAGAATCTTTGCATAAGGATTAGGTCAAATAGCATAAGAATCACCCTGATATGTCTTATATAAAATCTCTAGCTTGACTAGCAGACTAAAAATGGAGAAGGACATGGTGGGGGGAAAAAAGTAGTTTGGGAAGAACACTGCTATGAAGCCTGGTGATATTAATGCTTGTCTGGCTTGCAGGTAGATATCTTACTCTTATGAATGCTACCTACAGGCTTGTGGGTCACAGAGGAAAAAGCTAGCATAGTTCATTTCCCTCCATTGTGGAATGGAAGGAAAGGAGTTAGCTTGGCTTTTCCTCATATCAGAACTCTGATAATCATGTGTAGAAGGTAAAGAATGGGGCCCAGAAGTATTGCACTTAAAGCAAAGGAGAATCTATTTCCTCACAGCCAGGTAAGCTGTATGAATTCACCAAAGAGCTCATTAGAGAGGGACGTTGACTTCTGGTGCTAGGGAGGTGACAGCCTGAGGAGCTAAAGCTGGAAAGGATGGAATGAAAGTAATAACAGAAAATACTGACAAAATGCCTGCTGCAAATGCAGGGAAAGTGGCTTTTTGCCTTCTGCTGCACAGAGGCATTGCTTCTCTCTAAGGAGCCTAGTGACCACCACCTGCTCTCTTCCTCTTTCACAGGAGTGTTGAAATGATCAATTTTACGCAACTGTGGTTTTCTGTTCTGTGTATATTTGTACAGTAGATCCTGGTGTGCATTAATTCAGCTTTTTCATTAGAGGAAAACAGGCTCTCTTACCAGTTTATCAAATGGAAAAATGTCTTAGTCTTGCCCACTTGTTTGGGATTAAGTTTATCTTCAGATCTGGGGACAAGCTGACTTATTCATTTTTATTTTTATTTAACAAGGTTTTTGAGGTATCAGGGACCTCAGATGTTGTTAGTGTTACCTGCGATCTTACTGGTTATTGCTTTTTCGTTTTGGGTCTTAGGTTTGCTATGGAGTGGTGAGAACAGATATTGATAGAGCAGAGTATAAAGCAGCTGGTCCTCAGACTCCTCCAATTTAAACGCTGAGTGCAAAGGTCTTTTTCACTGTGGCATTTTAGATTTGTTGATCAAGGTGTTCACCTCTAGTGTGTGTTGCTCATACGCAAGATGCTAGATTAATTTTGATAGGAAACTTTGTGGAGCAAAGAGCTCCAGTAGAAATAGATGTGGCATTATGCTTGCCTCAGTAATTTCAGATGTGCTGGATAAATGGGAACTTAGGTATAAAGAAGCCACTGTTGTTTTTATGGTTTTGATGTATATTTCTAATTTTCTGTTGAAATGTTAGCTTCCCACACCAGGAAGCTTTTTGTCTATTCTAAAGAGGAGAGAGAGAGGAGAGAGGGAAAAAAAAAAAAAAAAAAAAAGCTTAGGTAGGTGTTTTCTATTCACTTCTCTACTGGAATGTTTTTAAATCCTCTGCAAGCACTAAATACTACCTTACTAATCAAAAATCCCCAAGGAAGACTTCCTATAGATTTCACTATCCTCCAGCTATCTTAGCTGTCTGCTGCCTTCCGCCCAGGATTTAATTGTGAGCTTATTTGTTCAGACTATTATTGAACAATGAAGATGGCCTAAAATTAATCAGGATATTATTTGTTGATTAGAAGAGATGAATAAATTTACATTTTTCCCTGTGCTGATAACGTGATACGTATACAATTATCTGCTAGCTGAATGGTAGCTGCAATTAAATGACTCTCCACTATCGAACACTTTATTTAAAGCTTACTTGTTTATTATTCTCTGTTACTGTCTTTTTTTCCTGTTTCATCACTGCACTCTGTGCTGAGCTCGAGGAAGGAAATATCTCAGTCTTAGCTGGCTATTGAAAAGTTAGTGACTTGTGAATCGGGAGTATTTAAAAAAATACATCAATTTTAAGACTCTGATGTGAAGACCAGTAAAAGTATAATACTTCCCAGAAACTGAGTGGAGTTTGTATAAAATCTGTAAGCATTTTTGAATATAGGATGTATGTATTCCAAAGTTTGGTTGAGCACAGTTTCTCAAAATGTTTGATGGGCATAGACTTAGGCTATTCCTCTTGCAGCTTCTTGACAAAAATTAGTTCCCAGATTGCTGCACGCAGGCACAAGTAGTAGTGTGTTATCAGACAGTACCAAGATTCATCCCTGCGCCCTCTGTACCTCATGGCAAACAATATATCTAACAGCTTTCTTCTTAGCTGGATGGGCAAAAGCAACTTGCCACAAATCCTTAAATGTGGCCAGGGAGCCACAGAGGCTGTCCGTACTTATCTCTAACGTAAGGATGTGTAGCGAATCTTCATTACCACCTTGCAAATTTTGGGGTAATATCAGAGAGGTCTGGGCACTTCCTGCTGCTACCTGGCTTCTCTCCCTGGCAGGAAAATGCAGTCCTGAGCCATGATGGCATTAGTGGCCTCGCTTTAATTGCTCATTCCCTCTCCATACATATGCACGATGAACTCAGTAACGTGAGCAGAGCCAACAAGCAAGCGGTAATACATCTCCAGTCGGCGCTTCCAGTGGGTTTTCTGGTGGATTATCTTCCAGTTTGCCATGGAAAAATGCCACCAAGAGTGGCTGCTGCCTGGCTCCATTTCTTTCTGGCTAGACACTTCCCCTGGAAATATGTGAAATCCTGGAGCATGCTGTGCTCATCCAAAAGAGAGTCCACAATCTCAGAGTGAAGAAGATTATGATGATGTGTCAGCTCCACTCCTCATCTGTGCTTTTTGGACCCATTTGGTAGGGATTATCACCAACTGACCTCCTCCATGCTGAGCAGCTGGAGGAATGATGTCACCCATAAAGTAAAAGATGAGTCAGTCTATTCTTAGCTGTAATACTTAACACTGTTTATCTTCTGTTTCCTGAAGAATAGATGAGTACCTTGTTGGTTCTAAAAAAGGTCATAAGCAAGTACATCCTGACTTAGTTGAAAACAAAATCAGTCACGCAGCAGAGGCAGCTTTTTTTCCTTTTAGGTCTCCAGATCTTGATAAATTACTGAGTTATTCGATGCCTTCTGTGGCTGTCTTGGTAATGAAATGTCATCACTTCAATCTTGGTAGCAATTTCCTAAATTCCTTTTACTTGTTTTAATTCTATTTAACCCAATAGTGAGGAATATCTACCATTTGCTATCATGAATTTACTCTTTTCCCCTTTGCTTTTTCTTTCATCTTTTGTTAACATGGTCGATGCAATAAACTCATAGTGCTTGAGAACTCGAGACAAAAGAAGAAGAAAATAAACAAAAAATAGCAGATACTTAGTCCCTAAGTAGATTTATTCCTAGCACTAACACAAAAAGTTCTCATGGAAATGGTGCAGTATTTTTTTCTCTTAAAAAAGTGTCTAATTAGAATTTCATCTCCCAAAAAAAAAAAAAAAGAATTTTTATAGTTGAACCTGCAACATCTGTTCATTATCTTCCATAAAAGAGTACTGGACAATTTTTCGGTGAACCCCAAAGCAGAGCGAAAACCTGCAGTACTAAGTTTAAGAACCTCAAGAGTTTACCAAACCTGGTATGTACTGTTGACCTATTCTGATAGGTGATAGTACTAAGAATGTAGTTGTTGCCTTTTTGCTGTGTTTTAGCATAGAAATGATTTCTTTTAAAGTCATATCAAATGCTTGTATGTGCTTATACTACATAACTCCTGCAAAGAGGAAATAGATACTTATTTACCTTCCCTTCTCTGTAAAGTTCTCATCTATAAAATCCAAAGTGAAAACATATGGAAATGGTAGTTTTATTTACTATCTCTCTTGTGACCTCCACTTTCTGCAGACCTTTCTACAAAGAATTTATTTGCAATTATGAAAAGTGAAGAGTAGATTTAGCTTCCAACTTGAGCGCTGTGCTCAGAAATGTTGAGAATGAGGAAGTGAATGCTATATGTTAAGAGTACATTGACAAAAGTACTCTTGTGAGTACTTGTACCCCATTGAGTACTTGTACCCCATTGTGAGATGGGTTGGAAAGATATATTGATATAACTTTAATAGCTATCAGTTATTACTATGAGGAGAATGCAGATGGATAGCTGATCAAATAGGAAGATAAGCTTCAGAAAAGGTTTGTAATAGTACTGCATTTCTTTTGCTTCCCTCCTCTCCAAGCTATTAATACCCCAAATAACATTAACTGCTGTATCTTTTTCTCAGAGAACTATGGCGTTTCAGGCCCATTTGCCAAAAACTTTCTTATCTAATGCTAATCTTCAACATTAATTTCCTGCATTGTCTCTGCCAAAATGTGTACTGCACAAGAAGGAATGAATAGCTCTTCTGTGTTGACAGTGGTTCTCAAAAAATAAAACTCCTTGTGTTGATGCCTATTTCGAAGTACTTTTAATGGCAGGGTAATAGAGGCAAGAGCAAAAATTTTGTATAAACTGTAATAAATGGGACAGCTCGTGTTAGAGAAATCTATTACTATGTTGAGAATGTCTGTGTTTCTCAAGCCTCCTGTGTGCATCACCATCTGTTTCTAAAGAGTAATATACCTGTCTAGCCTCAAGCTATTTTGCCAATGACTCAGGCAATCGGATGAAGCATCCAGCAGTTTGATAAAGATAGTACTGCTGTCTGCTTTAACCAGAGGAGCAATTTAAGCTTTCGAATCATAGGAAAGCATGAATTTTTGCATGGAAGATATGTTGTTATGCCACAAGGTTTTGCTGAGTTTTGACATGTGATGCCTGAAAATAAGTTTATAAAGCCACTTGTCAGTGGTCTGGCTATGTCGTTGGATAGAGCAGGAAATATTTGATTTGAAGGTTAAAAATCTGCTTTATATCAAAATTATTGATTAAGTTTTTCTGTCCTAAATAATCACCGGATCATATACAAGTGAGCTACCTTTTTATCTATTACAAGATATTGGCCTGAGATAGAACTTACCCAGGGAGAGGGTTTGCTTGCAGAGCTCCTCTGCTTCTTTTGGGATGTGACCATAAAAGGTACAACTTAAACTTTAGACTTGAAGAGTCTCTACTTTCATGTAAGCTTTCTGCAGTAGAAGAATTTCATACAATAGACTTGAAAGCATTTGAATTCATAGTTGTTGCTGAATTTGTTACAGTATTCTAAGCTAAAAGAACAGAATTTCTCCCCACTTAACTCGTAGCGTAGTCCCTGAAGCGTTTGCATTTTTCCCCTGTTAGATTGGAGATAACCAGTAAACAACCTATTCTCTTTGTTAGTGTGTTGGTCTGTGAGTCATGAGATCTGCATTCAATTCTTAATTCTCTCAAGCAGTATTGGTGTATCATTGAGCAAATAATTATATAAATATATATATACACAAAAAAATGTTTGTCTGGTGTATATGCTCCAAGATCTTGAGATCTTTCTCATCTACAAACATTTCTGATTTTTTTTGTGTGTTGGTTTTAAATGTATACAGTTTGTGTGGAAATGTACTTGAGTGTCATCCCTCTCTAGCTGTCCTCGGGAGCACCATAGTGTGTCTGTAGAGATGGTGCCTGCGCAGTCCTTCAACCCTGGCTGTCCCCCAACTTGTGCTCTTTCTCCTCCATTGCCCCCTGTGCACCATGTAATTCTTTGGTCTCTGGCTGCGCAGGGTTTTCCAAAGGCACAGCAGTCTCATCGTGGGTAGGTGGGATAACCTACTGTGACAAAGCTGCCTTTTGCCTTCAGGCAAAAATACAGTTCGTACATTAAGATTCCTCCCAGGGAATTCGGTGACCTTGGGCATTTAGGGTAAGAGATTTTTCTGATATAAAACCAGATCGTTTACCTAATATATTTCAGAACTCTATAAATGAATCTTTTTTTTTCTGTCTATGCCGTTAAGCATCTCTGAAAGTTCCTTTTTTTGTTTCAATAGCCAATCCACAAAAGGAGGATTTTGATAGTTTTGTGTGATAGAATTAGTATCATACTTATTTCTGCTACTTCTTCTACTGCTGCTACTATTGGCGTTGATAGTATTCACAGATTTGACTTTTTGCGGCTGGCACTGTACAAATATATGCTAGTACTCACCATAAATAGTAAATTATTCAAGTAACAGGTGCACAACAGCCAAGTATAAAGAAGAGGTTTGGGTCAGGAAAGAAAATATGTCGTAGCTTAAATTAAGGAAGTTCTGAAGTGTGTGACCAGGACAGTTTTCAAGCCGCTTAGCTATTGCTTAGCTTAAATAGACATTATGAAAGGCTCTTGCCATGAGGGAGAAATGTAGAGGCGGGTAATACGTTGTCTTTGCATATGCGTATGAGGAAGTCATTCTGTGCATAGATGCATGAAAAGGCAGGGTGGGAAATGTGATATAAATCCCCATTTGCCAGTGTAATTGGCCTAACATTATCCATTATTTTCTGGTGCAAGGTAGTGAGATATTTTTGAAGTGAAGTTAGGGCTCAAAGAATCCTTAGGGGGACAGTGCTTTTTGTTCCCAGCCAAGATATGCATCACTTGGAAGTGAATTATTAAAAGTAATAGGTCCAGTCAAATAGTCCATTTAAACCGGGGATTCATGATAGAAAATACACAGTGGAAAGCACACTTCTAGATTCATCTGCCTTTGGAAGCAATTGCCAGTCTTCAACAGTCAAGAAGTCAAAAGTGTGTTAAGGGAGATCTGCTATGTGTAGGGTGATTGACATGGTTTGTAATTATAGTGGATGACAATATTAATATTTATTTTATTCTATGCTGACTGAATTGTATTTCCCCTTTATATTCAGCTGCTGGATTTCGTTGCTTTTAATGTAGTCTTATAATGCAGTAGTGGGAAAAAAAAGATCAATACCTCCTGTCTCACAGCAGTGTACATCTTCATTTCTTTATTTAGCTTTACAGATTGAAGTATCAACAATTTGGTGGCCTTGCAACCACCAAATCACTTGGTGCATGGTCATCTTGTAGGAACCAGTTTTTAAGGTACTTTACATAAATTAGCAGAAGCCTTAAAATTGACTTTAATGAAGAAAACTTGGTATGTATCAACTGATATATATGTATTTAATCATAGTAAATATACATAATAAGAATGCATTCTATATACATTACAAAGACCTTGATAATAACATAGATGGCAGGGGAAAATTCCCTTGTTCAGTTCATGAAGGAATTTGATGAAGTTGCTATGACTTAGTAGCGTCATACCTTTGACTTACTACTTGTTGTATATACAGCTTTTAGTCAGCTTGTTGGAAACATCTGCAGTGGAATATAAGCTGC
>JAVCKT010019702.1:0-18950 GCA_032273925.1 Rhynchotus rufescens | reverse complement strand
GCCTCTGGACGGCGGAGCGGGAGCACGGGCCGCGTGAGCGGGCTGCAGAGGGCAGCGAGCCCTCCGTGTCCCGCGGGCACCCCGAGAGACGTCCAGGAGGGCCGGTGCGGGAGGAGGGCGGTCGCCTGTGCGGGGAGAGGACACGCAGGGGAGGCTGCGGGAGCAGCGCCCGGTGCAGCTTCTCCTTAATGGCTTTAATTATTATTATGCTGCTCCTCTACTTTATGTGGAGTGATAGTGCTGCTGATTCTCTTCCAGTTTGGTCAGATATATTGGCCCTTGCTTTTTTTTATTTGTTTGTTGCTCCTGAGGCTCACGGAAAGCCACCAAACCTGCCCTCAAAGATGAACAAACCTCCCCAATTAAAGTTTTTTCCTATGATCTCATCATTTCTTGATGTTGGTCGCTTGAAACTCAAAATTTATAAAAAATAGCCATTGGTTTGCTTCATACACCCTCTGTATTTACATTATCAAAGTGATTTTGAAAATTAACAATATCAAGAAGCGGTTTAAAATATCGCTTTAAGTAGTGAAGTGTGAAAGGAGGAAATTTAATGGCAGGAAATAACCTTCTGTCTTGAGCTCTTTCTAAAGAGAAGTATTAAGTTAAATTTTTAGCACAGGCCTAATTCTACTTCACAGATTCCTTTTCCAGTCCAATAGAATTACAGCCACTGTGTTGTGACTTTTGGTTTGTAAGTTAACTTTTGCATTCTATTTATAGAGGGAAGTGGAAGAGATATAACATTTTTAGTTTTCTTTTGCTTTCTCTGCCTTTGCTTCCTAAAAGATTTATTTAAATAATTTAAAATACAATGGTTGCAACATGGTGTGCGCTATTTGACCCCGCCGGCCTTAAAAGTCTTAATGAAAATGTGGCAGGCTGACCTGGACATGGTAGTAAAGTTTGGAAAGTCTCCTGCCATGTGGAAGGAAAGGTAAAGCTCCAGCTGGAGCTGCGTGTGCTATAATCTGCCTTTGCATTTGCTTTGTAGACAGATTCCAAGAAAGCTACTGGTTGAAAAGCTGCCAAAACACAGAGTTCTAGAGTTGCTTTTTGCTCTGAGAAGTGGCACGTGGCATGTCGTCTCTTGTTTCTCAAGGAGCTCATATCCACATATGCCCCATATAGGTAAAGAATAAATGACTTAAAACTGCAGTAAGGGCCTGTTTAATGCTACTGTCAGTTGTGTGTCATGAAACTAGTCCAAAGATGTATATATGGCTGCCCCCTTGTAATTCAGGGAAGATCATTCGTCTTTATGGTCATTGTTACTGGTGAGTGATTGTACAGAAGTGCTGGCGGAATCTATACTGATGAGCGCCCTGGAGAAGATGTGTTACTGTTCCTAAATTCAGATCTGAATTTGCAAGGCTGGCTCTTGAAGAAGAATGGAGCTATCTTGTGATCTCATAATTCTACTTTTCACTAGCCTGTGAACAGTGCCAGTTCTAATCAGCTTTCCAAGCAAAACCACATGCTGACTGGTTGTGTTGTGGCAAAAGACTACTCTATTGTGCTACTTCTGAAGTTTCCTTGAACTGCTTTTGAAAATAAAGCATATGAATTTTACACTTCTGTGACTGAAGTGAGTTTGGTGTTATATTAGAGTAGGTGGTCAGGTAATGCAATTTTCACTTCCAGTAGAATACTGTGCTGCCTACGAGACTGTTATAACTTATATTGAGCTTCTATTATTTACACTTTAAAAGACATTCAGTGACTTCTAGAGTGTGGTTGCTTTGATATCTGTGCCGTTTTTGAAGTAAATTTGAAGCAGTATATTTTATGTCTTTTAGTGATTGTATTTTACTATATAGTGCTTTTAACTTGAGCAACCTAGAAAAAAAGAATTGAAAATTAAATACAAATGTCTTGTTACTGTTGTCTTCGGTGCTTGCTTGGGTAAAGTTATAAGACATAGGTCACGGTATCCAGCTCGGGATTTTTGTTCCTGTATAAAAGAATACTCAATTTTTGAGCAAGTCTTGGTTTACTTGAAAAATTGCTACCTTATTTCATGGATAGATAATAAAGCAGAGTGGCACTGAGTGGAGAAAAGCAGTGGTGCAACCTCTAGCATGAAGCTACTGAGCCACAGAGCAGCCAGAGCTTCTGGAAACAGAAAACCTGCATGGAACAAGTGCAGGCCCCTCAGGAATGGGCTGTGCTTGCCCCGTGGATGCCTCAAAATATGCAACCTTGAAGTGTGTGACTTGATCTTTAATGTTGCTTCATGTTCTTTTCTTGCTTGCCGTTCGTATAATGAGATTCTTTACTGCCAGAATGCAAGATGGCTTATTTCTTTGTGTTTTAAGATATTTCCTGAAAAAAAAAAAATACCAGTTGTCTTCAGTTCTTACATTTTTCACAAGCAGTTTCTCTGTGTGAGCCATAGATAACAATACTTACCAGTTTCACTTGATTATCTTTCTTCTCAGGAAGGCTTTTTTTTGAATGGTATATCAAATGACACAGGACTTAAAAAAAAAAAAAAAAAAAAAAAACACTGTCTTTTTTTTTTCTTTTTTTTTTTGTAGGTCTCTTGTCGTTGTCCATTTTTGGGCACCATGGGCTCCTCAGTGTGCGCAGATGAATGAGGTTATGGCAGCACTAGCGAAGGAGCACGTGCAAGTTACTTTCGTGAAGGTAAGTCTTTGTTAACAGACAGTGTTTTAAAAACAGGAGGATATTGGAAAGCTGTTGTTACAAAATATGAACAAAGTTGTGTTTGCAGTTCCCTTTGGCTTTATGTTTGAAGATGCATGTTGGATATATACAAGAGATATATCCAAAAAATCTGTTGTGTTACGTTCTAGATTCAACTTTCCATGCTTGATACCACAGATTTAAAATAATGCCTTCATTTCTACACTGCTGTTAAAAGACGAGACAAAAAAAAAAAAGCTTATCTACTAAGATGCAGTGAGGACATCTCATTCATTAGCTACTTCATCTAACAAACAGGCTTTTAAGTTTTCCTGTTCCTTCAGTGGCTCAGTGCTTCAGTACTGTAATTAGCTATACTGTTAAAGCCTGATCTTCATCAAGGGATTTGAGATTAAAATGGCAGCACTGTTCTTTTTCAAGTTTGTTAAAGATTTCATTTGTTTTCATGATGTTACTGGTTAATCAAATAGATCTTGGGATTCATTTCTGCTACTGAAGAGTAGTAATCTTTATGGAGTTTAAAGGTGGATAAATTTGAAGTCTGTGCAATGCTGTCACTTGGTAGTATAATGTTGGATGATATAAGCACAAATTAGATGCTATATTTTTGTGAGATCATCATCACATCCTACTAATAGAACTGTTGTGGAGGGAAAAATGAATGTACTTCATCAACATACTGTGCATTTCAAAACAACTTCCCTTAGTTAATGCGACACTTCTGTGATTATGAGGGCAGGGAGTAATGGCACAGCCAGCTGTGTGTTTCTTTTAATTTGATTTCTTACAGCCTTTAGGATTTCTGATTTGTTTCTAATGATTCCTCTCACAGTTGGTTTTTTTTTTCCTGTAACACAGAAGGATGAATCTATATTCAACTGTGTAAATTTACAAAACCATTCCAATTGGAGTATCTAAAGATTTATGTACAACTTATTGGAAAAATGAGGCATTGGATATTTGTTTGAGTGGAGTTCCTGTAACTTTAGTGGGCCAAAGAAAGTTTCAAACCTCTCGGTAGCTTCTTTATTATTCAGTGGTCATTTTTTTTACTTTTTTAATAATCATGCTCATTTAGAGAAAACAAATTACTGAGAGTCTTGGGTAAATTCTCTTGATGGCATATTTTTTTGCTCCCCACCAGGAATATCTTTAATTTTGAAAGAACTCAGTGTGTGATACTTTGTGTTCCAGAATATCCAGGCTTTTAACTGAGGAGAACCTAGTAACTTAACAGGCGGTCACAGATGACTAACCAAGAGCAGCGCAGCACCTCACGGGGTGGATTCTAGAATAGAACTAATTAGCATGGAATGAGCTTCAAAACCAGGAAATTGTAAGGAGTCTTTTGAAATACAATTTCACATTTCAGTTGTTGCATTTAGCTGTCTTACGTCTTAATTCTAAGATCCTTAATTTGGCTAGAATGAAAACGTTTTTGTCAAAAAATATTTAGAAACAGAATGATCAGTAGAGATGTACCAATAATAGCAAGTTATTGAAATATGAATTGGAACCTGCTCTGTATGCGTGAACATTACCAGAGTGGAACATAAAGTACCTGGGTAGGTAGAAAGTTCTACTAGAAAAAAAAATGTATAGAGAGAGTATAATTTGTTTGATTATTTGCCACTCGAAAGCAAGTAGGTAATTGGGATTGTGCAGTAGAAAGTTTCTGAGTTGATCCTGGTGGAGAATTAATTTATGGGAGCAGAGGTGAAGCTTGCACCTCTACTTTTGAGTTGGTTGCTAGGTTACTGCTCTAGTAGTTCAAGGAGTTCATTAAGAGCCTTAATGATCTGAAAAAAATATTTATATGTATTATAGCCACTTTATTTTGCTGCTAACTGCTGTTCTTACAGAACTAGCGACTTGAACAGCCTTGTGTCTTGTCACTAAAACAAGCTTCTAGACCTTGCATAGAATGCATATTGTATTAAATTAAAAGCTCTATTTTCATGCTAAGGTGTTACATTGTAGAATTTCAAGGTAAATGTTTGTAGGATGAATAAACTCAGAACAAATAATCTCAACAAGCTTTCCACTCAATACTCAGTAGCCTTTCAGGAGTTAAAAATAAAATTTACTAGGCATCAATAGTTTATTGAAGAAACACTCCTTTTTGCTTCATAATTTGCAGAAGGCTGCAAATGTCAGTCATGATGTACTGCCCCATGAAATTAGTCAATAGAGCAAACAGCAAGAATTGCTGTGGGCAGAAAATAAGCACTGTAATCATGACATAACTGGGGTCAATGATTTATGGATTTCAATATAGTAGTAGCTGCATATGATTGAAAATTTACTAGGTCACTAGTGCACCAAAAATTTTATTCTCAGCCTCCAGGCATCTTTTGAAATGTGCAACAAAATAAAAACCTCTGAACCTGTTTTGACACCGTGTAGGCTCGGTGGATGACATGCCAACCCAGTGAGTCTCATTTAAATGCAAATGTGTCACAAACTTCTGCATCAAAATCCTTTTTAAATGTATAAAATGCCTAGAAGAACATTCTAGGCTGGATTGACATGCACGGCCAAACTTTAAGGAAGATTATGAAAATAAGCCCATCTCTTCTTTTTATTTATTTTCTTAAGCTGGAAGCTGAAGCTGTGCCTGAAGTGTCTGAAAAATATGAAATTAGTTCTGTTCCAACCTTCCTGTTCTTTAAGGTAAGAGAAGATGGATTTAAAAGAAATGGATTCCATGTGGGCTGTTAGCGTGTACTTTTATTACTGGAACAGCAGAAACTTGTTAAGAACTTTCACCGAGAAGAAATATTTATGTATCTGGCTTAAGTCTAGAGAGTGGATTCTAAAAAAGTAGGCAGAAGCTGTTTTTATAGCTGATTTTAATATTTCAGAACTTCCTTAGTTGTATTGGATTTCCTGTTAGGCTTTTATGTTATCTGTCATACCTTTTTTTAGGTCAAAAGTCTTGGTGATTTTATTTTCTGGTCTAGCTATAGTTCTATAACAAAACAAAAGAAAAAAGGTAAATAATCTTTTGATAGAAATGATAATCTACATGGATTGTGTTTGCCTGTGATTAAAATATTTTGATTTTTTGAAATTAATTGAAATAAATTTCACTAGCATTAACAGGAGCTAGCCCGCAGGGTGGGTGTTAAAGCCTAGAGCTCTGCTAAAGCTAAAGATTGTCTAAATGATCAATACACTAATCCACTCTGCATCTGAAAATCTATATTTTATATGGTAACTTTACTTTTTCTTAATGAGGTTACAGTTATTGAATTTAATTTGCTAACTTGAGCCTATATTTTGACTTCTTTAGAATTCTCAGAAAGTTGACAGGTTAGATGGCGCTCATGCCCCAGAGCTGACCAAGAAAGTGCAGCGCCACGCGTCCAGCACCTCAGTTTCTGCTGCTTCTAATGATGGTGCGAAAGAAGATCTTGCTGTGCGTCTGAAGAAACTCATCAATGCTGCCCCGTGCATGTTGTTTATGAAAGGGTCTCCGAAAGAGCCTCGCTGCGGTAAGAATTCTCTGAAATTCTTCGTCGATGGGACTGTCCTTGCTTTGGGCTTTTTGTCAGATTCATTCTGTTTAGGGGATGTGGATTGCAACTGTGTCTTGCATACCTGGAAATTAAATGATACAGAAGCATATTCATATTGCTTATAATTACGAAATTGATCTTTCCTTACTTAAATTTTGGAAGTAGGATCACAGAGATAGGGTGCCTTCCAAAGAATATGTCTAACACTGTCCCTGAACTAGAATGCTTTTTTCCTCAGCTAGCTCAATGTGGAGTCATGACATTTTATGCATCAAATTACATGTTAAAATATTTTGAAGAGAACAATTCAAGGAATAGCAAGAATTGAAAAACACCCTGGATTGCTGTTGCCTTTTGAAGGAGGTGTTGGGAGGAGTGCAGGGTGGAAATAAAACTACCTTAAGGAGTACGATCGGAGGGCCAGTACCTTTTGTTGCCACTGCAGAAGAAATGCCTTTTCTTCAGCCTAGCTCCCCTAATAACTGCTCACAGTGTAAAGTGATTGGCTCCCAGCTGACTTGAAGTATTGATCTGTATTGGGAAATCACATAAACAAATGTTTAAAAATAAAACTGTAGTACTATGGAGCTGCCATCATTCCGCCCATGGAATTTAGGAGATTGCTTAGCAGCACTGGTGCTGTAGGGCACGCCGGGGTGCTGTACAGGAGGCGGGCGCCGGGGCGCTGCTTTGATGTGGGCTGGAGGCTGCCGGGCTGCAGAGAGCTCTCGGTAGGGCTTGGCTGTGGCTCCTGCTGCCCGGGGGAAAGCTGGGGGCAAGTTTGGGCAATTAACAGCCCAGCACTTTCCACGGACCTGCTTTGAGCATAATCCCTGTGTGCCTTTTGGGGACATGTCTCAGGATAGCAGCTTGTTTGAAGTGTGTCTTGTGTTGCTGGTCTGCTTCTTACCCACCAGTCTTTTTTTCCAATAAATTTATCTGCTAGTTGCTTTGTTGTTGTTTTCATTTACACCTATTCCCAAATGTCCATTTTTCTATCTTGAAACAAACAAAGATCAGAATGTGATGTTGAAAACCTTCTATTCCCCCTCATTTATCTTGAGAGCTTCTCTAGAAGTGGGAAGACTGGAAAGATCACAAAAAAACAAAACAACACAAAAAAAAAAACCCAGAAGTTTGAGGTGGAATTCCACAATTCTAAACCTGTTTGTATGAAAACAGTGGGGAGGAAAAAAAAAAGTTGCTTCGACTTCTTTTGTCTCATTTTTCTCCCTGAATTGGTCTAGAGATCAAATGTTGCAAGTTGCACAGTTCCTGTCCCTGCTGAAGCCAATGCACTGGGGTGGCTAAGACAGGATCCCCTTGCTAAGTGAGCATGTATTCTATGAGCCAGATCCTACAAACCACATCTCAGGACCAAAAGGTCCTGAGAGATTATAAAGAGAATATAAAGTATAACAGGAAAATTGAGAAAGAATGAGAAATAGAAATCTGTTTACAGGCCAAGCTGGAGCCAGGCATATGGGCAGGTATTTACAGAACCAAGACAAAGAGATTTGCTGCTTGCTAGGGAAAACTTCAGTTGCGATAGTCCAAGTCTTGTCTTTTTGTGGTCTCTCTGCCTAAATTATGTTAAAATACACACACTTGAGAGATTTCTATTTAGAGACATAAATATTTTTGGTCCTGTAAAGATACATATGAACTAAATGTGCTTGAAGTGTTTTGCTGAAACAAGGATCGCCAGCACTATACTGTTTGGCAAGGGCTCTGAGCGTGCAGCCCAGAAGCAGTGGAGCCCTGGGGCCATGGCAGAAGTCCTCAAGGGTGGTGATTGAAGTGCTGATAGGGTGTGTGAATTAAGTAGGGTGACGCTTGCTTGATTGCTGGGTAGCCTTGTGGTGCTGAGCTTGCACTCAGTATCGTGGCAATAGCGTTGGAAATTCCGTCAACAAGTTCTAAGCTTGGACATGTCTGTCTTAGCTGCTTTTTGCACTGTGCTGATATGTATTGAGGTGCTCTCAAAAGAACCTTAGTTGAGAAGTGTGTAAGTAGTAATGAAGAAATAGTAGAAGAATGCAGGTTTGTGATGGTGCTTTACAGGCTAGCATACACCTGCATAGGCACGGGGTTGTAGGAGAGGCACATATGTTACAGGCCATAGCTAGAGATCCTGAAATTTAGGAGGTGGTGCACAGAGTAAATAAGAATCTCCACATCAACTCAGGTGACTTTGGATCTGTCCCAGTTCTTGACAGCCAAGGGAGCTGACAGGAGTGGTGACAGCAGGGAAGTTGCCACTTGGCCCTGGTGGCGTTGAATTACAGAGCAGAGCCTTGAACTTGAACAGCTTGTCTTGGGCAGGAAGGGAAGAAGGTCGCTGTCCATCAAGCAGTGTTAATTGGAGGGAGGGTAGTGTAGTACATGGTGCCCTATTTTTGGAAGGATGGCTTATGTGTGAAACCTGTGAACCAGCGTTTGAAAGGGAAGTAGTGGCTGAAGCATGTGAAACAAACTGCCCACCCCGGCCACGGAGAGTAATCCTGCCCTGGCAGAACGAGGGCAGTTTGCAGCACAACCCACACTAGTGCAGGCTCATGAATGCTTAATTTACGGCTTGTGTGCAGCTACTTTTTTGACTCAGGTCCCAGCAGTTAAACATTCTACCAGCTTCTTTTGCCTTTCTACTTGCATGCGATTTTATAATTTTCTTCTGTTTTTGCTGTGAAAAGATTACAGAAATCTGAGGGGAAATGCATTATCCTGTGTCTCCTCATTCTCTCTTGGTATTTTTACACATTTTTTCTGCTTATTTTTTCTCTTCCTATGTTCAAGTTTGCTGTTTCATTTCAGTGCATTAGTAGATTTTCAATTTCTTTTCAGTAGAAGTGTTTTCAGAAACAACCCTGGATTTCAAAGCTCCTTCGTGTTCATTGTGCGCTTGTGGGTTAGCTCGAGATTCTAACAGTTTGCACATAGGCATTTGCTTGCTTCTGAGATGTAATAAGGAGCTGGGACAGGTTTCATGATTTAGCTGCTCCAACTTCTACATTATGTATTTAGTTACTTTATATTTCTGTCATTTCCATTCTTTTTGTTGTTTCATTTTTGCCCGAGTATGTACTTAGTTTGTTGTGAAAGCTAAGTGTGAGGTTAATAGTAGTTTTCATTGTAATAAGCAGTGCTTGCTCTGTCCTTGAGCAGTTGAGGTGTACACTGGAGAAATACAGCGGCGGAGCGATGTAGGATGCTCGGGTGTTCCTTTCCCCTCTCATTTCACAGTGTGAATGTGTTCCCTCCGGAATACACCCAGTAACACGTAACCAAAAATGAGTCAGCAAACTAATGCAAGAGTTTAGAGGGAGCTTAGGGAACTAAGCTAGTTTGCAAATGCTTCTTTAACTTTCTGCTATATCCTTTCCCTAGTCTCTTCATCAAAATAACTCTCTTATATTAAGTATAGTAAAAAAAGTCCTCTTGCATGCATTTAAAAACACAAACCCTACACTTAAAGCTCTCAGTCTTTGGACTCCTCTAATGTTGAAGAAGTTTGAGACTAGGAGGTAAAATTTTGTCAGAGAACTTTTTTGAAGTGCCTTTGGACATGGGTATACTAATATGATTATGGGATTTCTTCAAATAATGAGCTGATGAATTTCTTTTTTTCATAGGAGCGTAATTAACAACATAACTACAGGTACGTTAGAGATACTTGTGATCATAGGAACTTAGATATGATAGGAATGGGAATTGTGGCTTATTCTGAAGTGCAGCCCCTGCAGTGGCAGGTGGCAGAGCCCAGCCCGTGCACGTTGGTGGCTCGTGGTGTCGGTGAGCCCACGCGGGGCGGGTTGAACCACGGGGGTACCAGTGCAGCCCCAGCTGCTGCGGAGCCGGTGCTGCGGGCTGGGCCCGTGCAGAGATGGTAGGACACGGTGCTTCCTGAGCCCGTCCTGTGCTGAGGGTGCAGAGTTGAGCAGAACTCTGGGCACGTTCTGCTGTTCTCCAAAGGAAAACCCTTGCAGTTTTTAATATATTTAATTTTTGATGGGAGGGAATTGAGGCTCTAAGGACAGATAAAAGGAGAGGAGGAAAAAAAAGGGTCTAAGGCGTCAAGGCTAAGGATACTTCTTAAAACTCAGTGTGGAAAGTGAATCAAGAGCATAACAGGTTCATTTACATGTTTTTTGATATGATTCTTCAAGCTCCCAGTTTTCTTATGTAATCTCTAGTACCACACACGAAGTGTGCAGGATGGATTTACTTAGTAAAATTGGAAGTGTGAAAATGTGATGCCACACGTGAAGTCCTGTGAAGTTGCAACTCTTTATTTTGCAGTTAAATACTGTGCCTGCTTAGACTGCAGGCACAGTCTAAACCTCTCAAAAACTTTTTTGGCAATAATTTGGAGACATTAATAACCTGGATCTGTTAACCCAAGTCCCACAATAGATGCACTGTTTTTCCACTTGTATCCTTTACAAAATGCTTACTGTTAATATGGATTTGTTATAGTAGTTGAGCTATTAAAATGTAATTAAATAAAAGGAAGCCTGCCTCTCAAAGGTGAACATATTGGTGAACTGTGTTATTCTTACCTATTTTGATCCAAATAATAGTGTTGAGGTGCTATCTTGAGGGCAGTTGGCAAGTAGTGTGGAGCCCTCTCCAGCAGTGTGTGATGAGGTGCTTTTGTAACCTACAATTTCTTGCAAAAGCTAATTCACTGCAGTGTAAGGTTGTCTCCTTGCCTGTGTCTGCTGGCTATTGTGTCAGCTTGCTGTGCACACTGTGCTATTTCAGCTGATTTTTTTTGACTCTAATCATATTTGTTTATTGGCTTTGTTGGTACAATAATATAGTCTAGTTGTTGTCAGAGTGGAATCCAGTGTGGCTTTTGTGTCTGTTTAGATAACCACTTAAAACACTTTGTTCACAGTTTAATTATTCTTTGTAAGGCATGTATGGTGTTTCTTCAGAAACTCAACCTAAATCTTTTGTTATGAGAGTAAAGCTGTTCTGGCCCTTTATCCTGAAGCAGAGCACTTCCAGCCTGCTACCATATCCCTTCAAAATGAAACGCCACCAATCAATCTTTCTAGTTTGCATGTAATTGCCTACAGCTAAAATAAAGCTTTTGCTTTCCCCCCAGTCTCGTACAGTAGAAATGAGTTAATATATTGGCAATGGAATAACCATCAGCAATCAGCCCGTAGCTGTTTACTAATGAACTCCCAGATGTATGAAAAATTTCAGAATCTGTGTTTTACTTCAGGCTGTACATGAACTTAACACTTCAGTTGTAGAAAGAAAAGCAACTTGGATGCCATACATATAAATACTACTACTTCATATCTCAATAAATTGCGGATCATGAAAACTGCAGAAAGCAGCAGTAAAAAAATCCATATTTCAAAAACTAATAGGTGGTCTTGCAAGCTGAAATCAAACATTATTCTTGTATGGTACTGGTTCTTTTTTCTTTCAAAATTCTGTTTTCATTTCTTTTTTTGAGAGCCTTTAAGCATTGGGATTTTTAATGTATATTTGTGTAGAGGTTTTTATTTGTCTGCACAGCATTTGTTGGAATTCTTTTATGAAATTGGAAGGATTGCAGGGTTATGTGAATCCAAAACAGAATGAGCTGGCAAAACACCTGCATTATTATCGCATAGATTTGGTGGGCATATTGCCATGGATCACTGCAAAGCGTGCAATAGAGTGTTCTGCAGGAGGCCTTTCTTTCCCGGGAAGGGGTGCGCCTGGAAGTGGCTCTTTCCTTTGAGCTCTGTGTCTCCTGGAAGACGCAGCCAGCACCGCGCACCCCGGCAGGGCCCTTGTGAGGCTCCCGGGAAGCTGCAGAGTGAAGGAGGGAAGGAAGGACAGGGGCTTTGGATGTCCGGGTCTGATACTGCTCCTCAAGTAGCTCCATGTAGCATGGTGCATTTAAAAAGAGAGTAAGGAGACTTGTTCAGAAAATTTTATATGAGTTTCTCTTTAGTGAAAGAAGATTTATGTGTTTCTAGACTGAAAATTTTGTAATATTTCAATCTCTATCCATTCATTTGGACTTGATGATCTTGAAGGTCTTTTCCAACCCTAATGGCTCTATGATTGGATCATTGGAACAGGCTGCCCAGGGAGGCTGTGGAGGCTCCTTCTATGGAGATCTCCCAAACCCGCTTGGACGCAGCCTGTGCCCCGTGCTCCGGGTGCCCCTGCGTGCGCAAGGGATTGGACTGAATGATCTCTAGAGGTCCCTTTCAACATTAAGAATTCTATGATTCTATCTTTTTACATCAATACTGTATTTTCCCTTAGTTACAGGAGGGAAAAACTCTTTTCCAACATTGTCTACATAATAAATTTATAAAATAGGAATCTTTACATTTTAATTTTCATACTATCCTGCAAGAAATTATCATCAGAATAGGACAAAATGAAAATGAGTCACAACTGCAAGGTGTCATAAGTGAACGTGTCATAAGTGTAGTAAACTTGCATGAATGTAAACATTAAAGAAAAAAGGAAAATGGGTATCTTTTGCTGTGAGGTAGAAAGAAGAAACCTCTAAGCAGTAGTAGGGAGAAAAAAAAAGGCAAATTACTAAGTTAAATAAGTTAAATCAGTGACACAGTAGTGGGCTTGAATCCTGATTTGGATTAACCTCATGCACTTTTGGTGGGGAATGAGGTTAATATTAGGTGGAGAAGGAAATGAGGGACAGAGACGAGGATGTGCAGAGGAGGCGGGAGGGCTGCGGAGGATCCGGCTGGGCTCCTTGAGGAGCTTCTCTGAGCGAGGAGCAGCTGGCGGGGGCTGCTCTTGGTTTTGCCTTGGCCGTGTTTCGGATCGACAGGAAAGTGCATGAAGGAAGGGTATTACTGAGAGCACTCGATGCAAGGAAGCTCCAGATGTACCAAACTGTTCAATTACTTTGGTTTTATAAGCCTAGTAATTAACTCTTTTTTTCTTTTTATAATAATTGGGAATATTAACACAAACAGGGTAGTACAGTGGAGCTATTAATGAGAAGTTACTGCCTGAAAGATTTTTATTTCTTAACAAATAAAGTTTAATGCAGATATGGGAATGCTTTGTTTAAAATTATTTGTAATTTCTCCTTTTATATTTGCAGGTTTCAGCAAACAAATGGTGGAGATACTGAACAAACACGGTATTTCATTTAGCAGTTTTGATATTTTTTCTGATGAAGAAGTTCGTCAGGGACTGAAAACATATTCTAATTGGCCAACTTATCCACAGTTATACGTAGCTGGAGAGCTAATAGGTGGACTGGATATTATCAAGGTTAGAAACTGCGAAATGTCTTAATCTTTCTAGTTACCAGAAGCAGTTTTTCTTTTTCATATCTTTTTTTCTCTGCTCTCTGTAATCTTCCTAGGAACTGGAGGCTTCTGGAGAGCTGGACACAATCTGTCCGAAGGCATGCAAGTTGGAGGACAGGTATGACATATCTGTGTTTTAGGGGCGTTCATTTTTGAGTTTTCTTTCCTATTTATTTGTTTACAACAATCTCCTGCTGAAATTCATTGTCTTTTACGTTATCGGAAGGAAATCCAGAGTTTTGTTAATTGCAGAACTCCTCTTCAACTAGTTTAACGTGTTTTCTTTTTTATACAGTAAACATCACTTTTTACATAAAATATATAAAACTATACTGTTAAGCTAAGTAGCTCAGAAAACCTTCTTTGAAAGACAATAGTAGCTTTTTTGCACCACAAAAATCAATTGCTTCCTACCATCTGTAACTTAATTGAGGTTAAATTATATGTGAAGATGAAATAGTCTATATATATCCTTTCCAAAATTTATTTTAGAAGGCATCCCTTGGTCTCTCCTCTGCTTGGCCAGCTTGCAAAGCATGTAACTTCATTGAGTTTATAGGTGTTTTTTTTTTGTTTTGATTAGTCTTTTGAGGAAGAGAAGGTAATGTGAAATGTCCATAACTTACTGTGTTTAATAAAGTTGTTGGTGTAGCTAGATGTCTCCTTACAGAAAGAGCAACATTTTCTGAACAGGTGTATGAAATTCTTCAAATTTCTCAAGTTTTGATGTACAAAATACCAGGCAAGTGGCAGGTTGCTACTTGTTGCATAGTTAGTTATTTCTCTCCTGGCAGACGTGTTTGTTTCTCTGGTCAGTGCAGCACAGGCTGTTGAGGTCTGCCTTCTGTTTTTGATGAGAACTTTTTTTTTCTACAGCACCAAGTAGTTTTATTTGTGTTTACCCTTGTTGGCAACTGGCTCTCTTTTTAGCTATATTCACTCTATCAGGATAGTCACTTTTTTAAAAAAAAACAATCTGTGGGCTAGCTGTTCGAGCATGTTAAGACTTAATAAAATGAAGGCATATCAGCAGCACAACCTATTTAATGCTAAATTCTGATCCTTTTCTCAATATTTGATCTCTTCCCATCAATGAACTGTGTCTGCTTAATTGAAAATCTTCTGGAGAATGAACTCTGCAAATAAGCTTGAATTTACCAGAAAGGTTTTCTGACAGCTGGGGAGCTGGTCTCCCATGACTCACCTTTGGCAAAATTGTTAGTTTACCATTGTTTTTTCCCTAAGGGTAGCTTGCTTGGAAAAATTGTTCAGGTTTACACGTGTGCACGGACTGTAGGTCACCAACATGTCATTTAGTTTTATTTTGCAAAGAGCCCAGATTGCCCAGTTTAGAATTAGGCTGCGTTGTGCAAGTCATGCAAAGTGACCTTTTACAGAAAGTGCCCGCTTGCCATGCACTGTATGAAAGAGAAACTGCCTTTGGCAGAAAGCTGCTAGACAGGAGGCTTTGCTGTTTCTTTCCTAGCAAACCTAGTTGTCCCAATCAACCTCTCCTATGAGGAGAGGGGAGGAGGTTTTGGAGCTTTTGTGGGTGGACCAAGCATAGGCCTGAAGATCACAGGACATGATGGGGCAACACGGATCTCTCCTGAGTTTCAGTAGCGCCTCCTCCTTTGTGGCTTATGGCCTGTGGATAGCAGCTGTGAACAATAAGAAATGTTAAGACACAGCACTTTCTAATACTGATTATAATACTTATGTGACTAAATATAGATATTGTATTGAAAATATCACAGAAAGAAGTTTTTTCCTTATATTTACTGCTTCTTGATACATACAGGTCAATCTAGAGAAATACTTTTAGAGCAAAAATTTAACAGGATTGTTTATAACTGGTGAATGAAATTGAACAGTAAAAATGAATACAGGTGGTTATAGTGCTGCTATAAATACGTTTGGTATCTTTTCACTTTTTGCATTTGTTTTCCTGTTGAACAAAAACCTAGGATAACAATTGAGCTGTTCTATGTCTTCCTTTCTTCCTGTCTCCTGTAGGCTTAAAACTTTGATAAACAAAGCTCCTGTGATGCTTTTTATGAAGGGGAGTAAACAGGTAAGGCTTAAAACCTCTTTGAAGAGAAGTGAATAGAAGTATTGTTCTGCAACACTTAGCGACAGTTACTCCTCTTGCTTTGTTGGTGAGAGTTCATAGTTCTGAGGAGTTACTTGTGTTTTTACCTGGTGTTTCTGTAAGTCAAAGAAGAGCAGCCCGTATTTTACCCAAGTTAAATATCAGGAACTACTGATAGTGAGGGTGCATGTCCTTTTGTTCTTGGTCATTGATGATTTTTGCAGAAAGCCAATTTTCTTCTGAACGCTTCCTCCCAAAGCCAGCCGTGCTTGAGGTGAATGCTTTGTCTGTTACCCATGGTGCTAATTCCATGTTTTTCCCTCTGGTGACCTTGCTGGATTGAGTGTCCTATCCCTTTTCATTCCTGTGATGTCGTTATTCTAGCACCGTTTCATTGAAAAAAAAGCTGCTGGATGTTTTCAAGGTTAATGGATAATGCCACCTGCCATAAATGATCTGCTCTTCTCACATGCATGGAGTGGTCAACACCTGGTGTCTTTTAGTGCATCTGTTAGCTATTTTGCACACTGAAATAAAGATAGGGCCCAAGACAGGTGACTACTTACAATTAGGATTAAAATAATGGCATATGACTATAAACCAAAAGGTCATCCTGTTTGTGTTGCTGCTCATCCAGGGTAACCACAGGGCAGAAGTTTCCCCTTTGAACAGCAAGGCAGTGCAGTCCTTTCTGTCAGGGTTACCTGAACAGCACCCAGCTCCCCTTCAACTCCTCATTGGAGTGAATGTTGTTCACTGTTCCGTGAGCGAAACAGAATTGTATTTAGTGATCAGATTTTGAGATGTTTGTAGCGTGTGTTTTTAGAAGGGATGCAGAGGTAGAAACTGAGCTCAGTCATGTGATTTCTTTCCATTTCATTTGCTCATTTGTTCCCTGAGCCCTCTCTGTACATCAGCAAGAGCTCTGGATTAAACGTACAATTTTCTAGATGTCACTGTGAAAAAAAATACTTGGCAGTAGATAATTGAAAACTGTGTGTATGTACAGCAACTTACTTATCTGTTGGCCATAGGGTACTGTCTCCGAAAGGGTGAGTAAAGGGTGGAGTATGCTCCAAATCACATCTTTTCTTACAAATTTATATTAGGCATTTGTGTACAACCTCCCGGTAGCTTTGGCACTTTAAATGTTCAGAAAATGCTGAAACCTAATTAGTTTTCAGGATAGTTCTGCCAGCCCTGGAAAACACCTTCACCTCGTATTGCTTCAGCACAGTGATTACCACTCTGAAAACTTACTTTTACTTTAGCAAAGTGCATAAAGAAAGAAATGTTCAGCAGTGTTGAGTCCTTCAGGGAGAAGTGTAAGGAAGAGTGGAGAAGAGTGTTAGCAGTAATGCTCATCTGGTGAGGGTGTTAGTGAAAATTCATGTTAGCAGTAGTGTAATTTGAGGAGTTGGAATTCTAAGGATTTACATGACTTCACTCCAGCAAAATTAGTTTTTAACATTTGGGTTTTTTTCTACATTCTAGGTGGCAAAATGTGGCTTCAGCAAGCAAATTATAGAAATCATGAATAATACTGGGTATGTAAGCTTTAATTTAGGAAGCCAGTTGTGTCAAAAACTGCACTTTGTAAATCAGACATTTGGAAGCTCTTCATGAGAGACTTTACAGAAGGATCCTTTTCTTTGTTGGAAAATGTTTCAAACTGTCCCTGTGTGGAAATTGGTGGTGTAAATCCCTGCTACGTTTGCTTGGATACCAAGGTGCAATGTGGTGTGTCACATGTTGCTTAAATACCTGGGAAAAGTGACTGTTTCACAGTGAGGTCTGGCTCTGACAACACTGTGAGCGCAGAGGTTACTGGAACAGTGAATTTCTCATTTGTGCTGTGTTTATTGACTACAAAGAAAAAAACACCCCAAACCACCGTTTTTGTATTTTCAGTTAGTTTTTGGTGTTTAAGTAGCTGACTATTTTCTCTGTTTTTTAATATATTTCAATTATATCCTGGAAGATTTGGAAGCTAGCTTTGTAAACATAATGTTTTGAATTTTTGTGGGTCTTGCATTGCAAAAGCTCATAGTAGACCACTTTTTTTTTTTCCTTCCTTTCTAGTATTGATTATGAGACGTTTGACATACTGGAGGATGAAGAGGTAATTAAGTCTTTCCCATTCTTTGTATTTCATTGTTATTTTTACGAAAGCCTCTGTTTACATTTGAGATTGTTTTTCTTAGGTGCGGCAAGGACTAAAAACCTATTCAAACTGGCCAACGTACCCTCAGTTATACGTAAAAGGTGAACTGGTTGGAGGGTTGGATATTGTTAAGGTAAGACTGGCAGAGTTCTCTTTGGCATGTAAATTGAGTATTTGTTGAGAACCATAAAAATGTTTTCTGACTACCATATACAGCCATTCCTGTGGAGTGGCCTGAGATTTGGAATCCAACGACTGGGTTGCTTTTACTGTGGCTTCCATTATCTCAACGTCTGGTTGAAAGGAGCTTTAAATCTCTAGTGTTCCTATACGCTAAGATGTAGCAGTGAAATGTGTTTTCTTGACAGCAGTCAGTTACCTTTACTGTAAAGACCATTTCTACCCTGTGGGTGCATTTTTACAGGTTTTCCTTGCTTCTTAGTTTTACTTTTGACATTGCTTTTCTCCAATAAGGTGGGTGAGGCATTTTTTCCTAGCAAACAGTCTCATTCCTGGAAAAAAAGTAAGGTTTATTGTAGTTGTTTGAACAGACCCTGAAGCAACAAAAATAGATCTGCATCTGTTACTGTGGTTTTTGATTTTTGTAACAGAGCAGGCACAGTGTTCTAAACCCCAAATACTCTTGAGCCTATTCTTGTCTGAATGGTTTATAGCCAGTTCCTCAGACATTGTAACTCTTGGGAAGATACGATCAATAAATCTCATTTAGCTCTAAAAATACTGGTATTACTTAAATTATATAGATTACTCTAATTTTATTTATTTAACAAGTGTATGGGTTATTTCAATAAGTGTAGTCCTGGGCATTGCAGGGATGCTGCAAAACACTTCCCTGCTATTTAAATACAATTTTTCTGTTTGCATTGTTAGACTGTGTTTAGTTCACACAGACTTAATTTGTACAGGTAGATGAATATCGTTGCCAGTATTTTAAAATACATTTGATAATGCATCTTGATGTGAAATAAAATTGAGGCAGAGAACATCAGGAAATGGTTTTAATATAAGATGTTGTGGAATATATAGGAATATTTCTCTTGAGATGTAGGAAAATAATATCTGCTTAATACGTTAAAAGCAATGTAGTTTGAATTAAGCCATGAAGGTAACACAAGCAAATATTCCTTATTTATAACTTCTGAATATGTCTTGTTTGTTTAGTAGAAAGA
>JAVCKT010019701.1:0-12776 GCA_032273925.1 Rhynchotus rufescens | reverse complement strand
AAAGAAAAGAAAAGAAAAGAAAAGAAAAGAAAAGAAAAGAAAAGAAAAGAAAAGAAAAGAAAAGAAAAGAAAAGATCATAGCACAAACAGCTAAAGACTAGGAAGCATTGCATTGATACTGCACCCTCAAACACAGGGCATGTGGAAGAGAGTATGTAAGTCGGTGACCTTTACTCTCAGACCCAGACTGTCCTGTGACAAAACTAGGTCAGCTGCTCCTTGTTTGCACATTTTAGGCAACACCACATTGCATCATTTCTGCATCATTTCTTGTCTGCTGAACTGTTCAAACAGTAAAATCCAGTTAGGAGCATTACATATATGGGAAAGTTGACTTCCTGGGGCTTATGCTTTCTCAAGAGATAAGCAAAGTAGCTGTAAAATTTACTCTGGTTATAGTTATTGTTATAGTTATAATTTTAGAACAACCCAGCTTGAACTCTTTGAACTAAAAGTTTTGGTTCAAGTCCATTGAACCTAATGTTCATATATTCTGTCCAGCCTAAAGCACAGATCTCGCTAGTGGAAACAAATAACATGTCTAGGCATTTGACTACCATTGAAAATCTTTGCTGGTTTGCAAACCTAATTAGTCATTTTTCTGTTTACTACTAAAGACAGAAAAATAGCTCAATAGCCACAAAAGGTTTGGTGCTGGAATGCTCTTCTTGAACTTACTTATTCTTCTGGGAAAATCAAGCATTTCCAGGACGTAAAAATAGTAGTCAATTAAATGGCAACTGATTGTTATATAATTTTTCCCTCTTCAGTACAAACAGTTTTATGGAGTCCTCTATTCACTGTTGACACATGAAACAACAGGCCTCATATTCGTTTTTGCTCATATTCCCAGAAGAAATACTAGTTTTATTTTTCTGTCATGTTTAGCATTGAGCACAGAAGTTGCCAAGTGGATCAAGAGAAGAGACCAGCACAGAGAAGTTATTGACCACAGATACAGTCTCGTCTAGATGAGTTAACTAGCCAAAACAGCCAAGAAGAAAGAGAAATAAATGCAAATGTAGAGAAAACTAAAGAAATTTGATCACACAATAGCCACGAGTAAATGTACCGTGTAAAGCAGCCTAAGGCTAAATAACATGGAGCTGGAATAAACAGTGGGAATAAGATATAGTTCTGGAGTAAATGTTATTATTTTGGGTAGGTCATTTTAAGGTTCCTCTATGTGGTTTTATTCCCTCCTTATTATTCTGCGCTATTCTGGGGCATGACCCTGAAAAGCCATGAGAGTAGCTATGAGAGTTAGAATTGTCCAATATTTGGATTCAAAATCCTCTCTGCCCTATAAAATCAGATATCTAGTAGGCAAGTATATTTAATGTTTTTCACTCTGCTCTACTTACCCATCAAACTATGTTATTGCATATTTGTATCATCTTGTAGAATCTGAATTTGAGATTATTTGATTGTCCTGTGAGAAATTCCAGGAGCTCTTTTGTCTCTTGTAACAAGGAACCTTTGCAGCATTGCCAATACAAAGCCTTTACTTGTATGTACAAGTATGTACTTGTACCTACAAAAACATTTTTCAAAAATCAAATAAATTTTCCATAAAGACCAAAATTCATTATATTTCAACTGCTGATGTTTTTCAATCATGTTTTCTGATAATGGTGTCATAGAACCTTAAAGCTGAAAGAGAAGTCAGGAAGTCTTCTAGTCTATCCTGTTGATCTCCTGTCTTTCTTTCACCTGCAACTCATAACAGTATAGGCAAAATTATCCTCCTTGTACACACATGAGAGGCAGCTCATCATAATATCCCCAGGATCATAAACACCATGGACCCTGCAAAGGATAGCCTTTGGAAAAGGTAAGAAGAGAGTCTGTCCATACTCTTAAGGTTTTAGGTTCATTGAGGGAGAGTAAGATATTTACATTTGATTCCTGGAAAGAGGCCCCAAAGCAGCAGTAAAAAAATGAGTTTGTCCATTCAGATCCTGCCTTTATAGGTGAGCCAAAATCTCTCTCCAGGATCCTGGGGATTCATATACCTGAAGGGAGATAGGGCCTTATCACAGAGACAATGATTTACACTGAAAAGTGAAACTCATGGCATTTTCCTATTCCACCAACACTTCCCTTGGGTTTCTATCCAAGAGGGAGTTATTTGGATTTACATTCTGCAGCAGAAGTTTCATCCCTCTTGTATAAATTGCTTACACTTGGTCAAATCATGGTCTTAGCCATAGTTAAATATCTTCCAAATATGTACTTCTTTCTCTCAAAACAGAATTCCTCTGGAGTCTTATAACTATCTCATTGACATCTCCTAATTTTTCAGTCAAGCTCGTCAATCATATTACGCATTCATGAAAATAAAGGATTTTAAAGTATACTTTTAATTATAATAAAACATGATGTTACTAAATTTTTTCTTTATCACACTTCCATCAATCCTTCTGCACTGTCATTTCCTTCTATGGAAGGAACCTAGCCTTTATTTGCTCTATACTCAAAACTTTTCCTTTTTTTCCCTTTACAGTCTCTAATCTTCTTTTACATCTTTAACCTGTTAGAATTCTAAACTTAGGAAGATCTGACTGTATTTACTGTGCATTGTTTTCTGAGGCTTTAATAGGAGAGATTCAACTATAGAAGACAGAAGCCACAACTATGAAGATATCTTTGAGAATACAAACTTCTTATAAATTAGAAATTTAAAATTAAGCAAACAATCCCAAACTCCTTTCTATTGGTTCATGTTTATTTTACATAACATAATGTAAAATATGTATTTTTCATGAAGTCCTGTTTGATGCATAATATGAAAATGATCTGCAATGAAAGAAAGTATTTCTCAACTACAGATCCCGGTCCAAAGATTTCAAACTTTGTGGCACTGCACAAATGTTTTTATCCTGTGAAAGCTTCATCTTTGCCTGTGAAAATTGCACTGGGTGTATGTTAACGTGGACACAGAATTATGGCTAAACTAAAATCTTTCAAAGTTGTTGTTACAGCTATCATTATGACTTGCATCTTCCTTACTGGTAACTCTTCTACTCAAACTTCCAGTTCAAAACCTGCGGACAGGACAAAAATGTCAAATCTCAGGACAGTATACTACTTACTTTCATTCAACTAACTCATTAAGACATCTGAAAAGGGAATTCCTTTACTTGCCTAAGGAAAACTGAGCTGTATTTAGTGCTAGTACAAATTGGAAAATCATCTTCATTAAAAACTAGTTAAATAAGATAAAAGGAATTTTATTAACTAAGCCAAGCTAGGCTTAACAACTTGTTTATAAATAGGAAATATTACAGTGTAGCTGGAACACTTACATTCCATGATTTCACTATAAATGATTAGAAGGTCAGACTGAGTTAAAGCCCAACTTTGGTGTCTTCTTTTTACAATTATATTGTTTTAAATTTTAATCATGCTTTGGAGCCTTGCAGAATGTCTCTATATGCACTACATTCAGAAAGAAACATCCGTACTTTAGAGAGATTAGTGAATTTCATGTCATTAGTTTGGAAAGCTTAATTGCCACAAGGAAATAACTTCCACCACGCAGAAGGCATAGAAGATCTGTCAAGGATCTGAAGCACAAGACTAAGCTTCACTTTCTTCACTGCCCAAATTCCTCAATTCACAGAGAAATCACAAAAATCACAAACACTGCAAAACCCTCCAATCTGGGAGATCATCCCATATTTTAACTTGAGGGTATACACTCACCTATCAGGTCATTCCTGAAGTGTCAATCTCAGAGGCTTATAAGATGTCCATTCTGCCAGTTAGGGAGGAAAAATAATATAGAGTAAAACCTTTCTAATTGTAAGAATAATTCCAATTTAAGAACCCAAATTTCTTTGTCACTTCTTAGGAAGCATTTAGATGATAGCCATTTTTAAGGAGAAAAAAAGATAACAGCTATTTAACCAAATATGAGGCTTAGTTCAGAATGCACAGTATTTTTCATCCTTTGGAGGACTTTTAGCATTTCAAAATATGGTTAATTGCCAAAATGCTTTCTTAGCAAGAATACAGACAGATATTTAAATCCCTGGTTATCAAATGAACCAGGAACCAAATCATTTGTAAATTTTAAAAACAAAGCTTCAATAACAATATAGTATAAAAAGGAAAAACAGTCTTTGGAATTTTCAAGTGCTTTATTTGTCATATTTTTACAAGTTTGGACCAAATCCATTCTACTGGTTTATTCCTGGATTTGTATCAGTATTATTTCAAATACATTCATCAAATACAGGCATAACATAGGCCATAAGAGTAAAGAGACTTAAGACTCGGGCTGAATTTGATTTGTCCTTTACTCTACTTAATCAAAGATATCAACAGACATAAGTATATGGTTATGGTATACAACAGCAAGCAGTTCATTCCAGTACCAGATTGATTCAACCTTGAATCTTTCCATTTTGTGGATGGATTTGCAACTACAACTCAAATGTGCTTTCAAGCATATTCAGTATTCTGTGAAAAAAAGAGAGCAAAGCTACAGACCAGTATAGAAATGCTCATTTTCTAGATTTTGAGCCAGGAAAAGATTTAGGATTTGGGTCCATATCACCAGCGTATATTAGTCTGTTTGGTTTTATGGAGTCTGAGTGACGATTAGTTAAATCTCTATCAGAATTATAGCTATGATCAGTTTTTAACAGCAGGTACACTTACAAATATTAGAATTAGGAGGCTGTGAGAAGAGACAAAGAAATACATTTCTTTCCCAGGCAAACTGCTGATCCTAATTTACCCAGAAAAAAATGTCAATGAATCAGCTTTCTTTAAAGGATTTACATCCTTAGAGCCTCTGAACATTCTACTTCTCATCTACAGTAAATCATAGGGTGGTGTCTTACTAGCTAAAAGAGAGAGAAATGCAGTTAATAGTTTCCAAACAGATGGAAAATTATTGTCATACATAGGTCACAAAATCCAAGAACATAAAGTAACCAGGACTATCACAGCACTGATTAATGCTGGGACTTCACACAGACTTTTTTTGTTTAGTCAACAGAAACACCTGCTTTATTCAAAGCAGGCTGAATACAACCTTTACTTTGATTTACATTTGGACAGCTAACTTTGGTTTACATTTGGACAGCTAATTTATTTTTATTTTGAAATCCTTATTTCAAAAGCTCTACACCTAAAAGTTCAGAATTCAGGTAGTACCTACAAGGGACTGGAATCCACCGAGCAAACTGTTTTCTACCAAAACTCAGGTACTAGCAGAAAAGCTCTACAAGTGCAGCCAGGAGTCTTATTGGCTGTTGGCTGTGCACTAATACAACAAGTTTTATCTAAATTTTTTTTTTAGTTTTGGTGCAATACAGTAGTGGTAACTACAGTAAAAGCCACATTATACACATCAGGAAATAAATGATAGGTCTATTTCATAAGCCTATTATGCAGTTTTTGCGTATTTAATTCTATAATTATAAGAAATAATATTTTTTAACTGTATACATTTCACACTGATGTTTTTTTCTTTTCTATAACTGAGTACAGCTCTGTGTCTAACCACCAGGCCAGAAAGGCAACAACAAAAGCAAAATCAAGCCGTCAAAAATCACTTTGTAATAGGATGCAATTGCAAACTGTTTCTCTTGAAAATAGATATATCTTCAAGATTTTTCCAGTTCTCTGTAGAATTTTAAAAGTTCAGGTACCAGGAATCTGTAATAAAATGTATACAAAAAAGGCACGCAAAACAACTGTGATGATAAATGTGATGTACTCAAAGCTGTCTATTATTGAAATATTAAATTTCCAAATGTTTGCTACCACAATAAAGATCTGCTGAAGATTTTCAAATACTTTAAGTGTGAGCTCAGGATGCTTTGCTAATTTTAAACTTTTTTCCTGAAATTAATATCCCTTTGTATATATTTTACTGAAAGAAAATTCATTCATCATGCAACTTTTGTGTAGAATCGTATTTGCACTGTAATTCCAATAATTCTGATGGAGATCCTTATACTGGTGACTTAAACAAGCTCAGGACATGGGTCTAAGCACCAGTATAAAATTGTCCCTAATACATAATTGTTAACATTAAGCCCCTGGTACAGTGTTGCTTCATTCTAAGAGTAATCTCCCAACCAAGGCATAAGTATAATTTGTGGAATAATACGAGCCGAGGAATGACCCTAGCAGGCACTAGGGATCTTCACTGTCTTCTGTGGAGCAAAGGTACCCAGGCATCTGGTGGCTGGTGCTATCTCTTGAGCTCAGGATCAGAGAACAGACCATTTTCCTATGATATTTATTAGAATAAAAGTAGTCATTGACTCTGCTTTTTTTTCCCTTTTTTTTTTTTTCCTAATTTAAGCAAATGTATCTGCTGCATTGAGCATAGGGACCTTACTTGCTTTCTAGGAAGTTCACACAGGCTTAAAGAAAACTGCTTGAGAGACAAACTTCCCTGGACAAATCCTAAATATTCACAGGTAAGAAACCAACTTAGGAGACCTCAGCCAACATTATAGGTACCTGAGCAGCGCAGTGTTTATGTGCTTATATACCTTATGCCTTGTGAAATGTGTTTTCCATCCTTTTGGTGAGCTACAGCTTTGGTCCAAAGCAGCTCTTCCCTGCTCTGAAAAGTGCTTGAACTCTGCAGAGATGCACCCCATAGCAACACATGCAGCCCCACACTGTACACTCCCTGATCAGACCTCAGGTAAACCTTAGCCCATAGGAGGGAGCTTCCTCTTCAGAAGTGCCAGAAAGAGTTCCACTTTATGCCTACATCTCTTCAAATACTTTAGTTTGTAACCAAACATTTTAAAGGCGTTAGTACAGGTATGTATTTAATGCACCAGTGCAACCTGTATGTTAACGGTGATGTTCATATAGCTAAATGTTCATAAAAAGTCACATGCCACTTCCTTAATATTAGTCCTTAATCTTCCATAAATATTTATATGCTTATGCATATACCTATACATATACACAGTTTCCTAAAACAGAAATCAATGCACTAACACCAAGTTCCCAAGTGCTACACTATAATCACTTTCCAAGAGGAGCCACAGTACCTCCAGGCTGTTGGGGAAATGGATTGCTCCTCTGGGACCAAAACAAAGACTTTGTTTCACAGGACATGGGGCAAAAATCAGGATGGGAGTGGATGGAGTTCCCACTGAAAATCAATGGGATTTGAGAGTTTATGTAATTTATAACCCTTTGAAATTCCTAGTTCAATTCATAGCTCCCCAAAAAAGATCAGTGAGGGAAAAGAAAGAAAGGGAAAAGCTACCCCACATTAAATGGTAGCTGCTATTAATTTCAGTGCAGACAAATTTACTCACTTCCTCCATGAGTAAAAATTTTTTCCACAGAAAAATAATGTCTACTAAAGCAAATAAACAAGATGTTTGAGTAGACAAGAAACATCTTCCTTTGCACCTCAAAGCAGACCAAGCACACTGCTACTAAGCTTTCATCCTTTCTCCTGCAGAGACTTGTAACATTAGACTGTGGTTCAGACCTGAAACAGAGCTCTTTCTCTGGCCTTTTACTCAGCCATGATCAAACTTCTTTTCCTCCTCCCTCACTATTTTTTTTTCAGAGGCTTTCCTGTCTAATTCCAACAGCTGTTTGTCCTTTGCAAGCTTTGTCTTCCCACAGCTCACAGCTGCACTAACAGGCTTTTCCAGTCTCTGAGTCTTTCTTTGGCTCTTCAGCAAATCCATAATCACCACCTGTGTCTCCGGGTTATCCCCAACACTCAGAGTGGGATCTTGCTTTAATTTTACTGGCTCCATTTTTTAATAGCAACACTTGCCTCTTTTTTAACTTGACTGGAACAAAAGAAAAAAACTAAAACAAATACATGAGGAAAAAGTAATGTTTTACTATCAAGCACATGATGAATAGAAGTCATAGAATTATAAAAATTAAAACTGGAAAAGATCTGTTTGGCTATTTGGTCATCTTGGCTGTCTCTGCCAGTGTGGGCTTGTTCCCCATGGTATGTTTAAGGGCAATAAAGAAGGTATAATTAATAATTTTTTGACCTTTTAACATGGGTCACAATGACGTTATTAAGAGTCTTTCCAGACTCTTTTCTTCTGTGCTCAGCTGGGTGTATGTATACACACCAAACCAGTTTCATCACTTCCCTTTTCATTGCCACCCAGAAACGTTGTCTGCATCTCTAAGATGTAATGCCAGGGCCCAGATCTTCTGAAGAGTGTTTGAATCTGTGTCTGACCTAAAGAATTGGTTCTGTTTACTTAAAAGATAAACACAAACTCCAACTTTCACAGATTTTTCTGGACCTTTTATAGAGAACAGAAGCTACAGCACTAATGTAAATAAAACCTTCTTAACCTGTTGTTACTGAGCTTTTCCTTTTCTTATTATCATGGAGTCAGAGAACAATTTAGCTTAGGAGAAATATCTGCCAGCTGTCTGACCCAACTCCCACTCAAGGTAGAGCCTATTCTGATGCTGCATCAGGTTGTTTAGGGCCTGCTCCAGGTGAGTTTAAAATATCTCCAAAGAATCTACAAGCCTTCCGGGCAACGAATTCCTAAGAGAGGATTCAACAATCCTCACTAGGAGAATTCTTTCTTTCTCCCTAATAGCAATTTCCTGCTGAGAAAAAATGAGAGAAGGCAAGCCAACAGCTGAGTCTGACCACAGCACCACAGGCAGGGTAATGTCCTCAGGGTAATACCTTCCCAGAGCAGAGCCCAGAGGTGCCATAGGCCCTGGAAAGAACATAGACTTCATGTAAACTCCAGTGCTGATTCTCCCACACAAACCGTATCTGTACTCATTTCATTATTTTAGTTTTAGCTGTTTTTCTCCAGCTGTTCAACTATGTTTTTCCAACCCACTGGCAATTTCAGAGCTAAATTAGAGCTATAAGATCTATATTCAGAGCTATAAGTGGCCTTTATTGGCACAGAACTCTTAGAGAATAAAAAAGAGGCTTTTTTTTCTTCTACCACTATAATTAAAATTATGACTCCCCTCAATAGTCTTAGAGTTCAGAGAAATTGTTGATGATACTTCTCCTACAATTGTTTGGAAAAAGAATGACAAGCCAACATTTCACCCAACTATGTATACACATGAAGTAACATTACTTTTTCAGTTCAATATCCTGTTTTTCAATATCCTATATCTCCATAACTACTACCAGTGCCTGATGGCTTAGATCATTTTTCTTGCTTACACTTAGAAAAGGTAACCCAGTGAACAGCATTCCCTACCTGACTCAGTCCTGACATAGGCAGGAAAAAGTATGACAGAAATCACAGAAATAAATACAACCATAATAAAAGGACAAGTGTATTTAAGTGCATTTCTGACACAGAAAGGGGGAAAAAATCACTGCAGATAATCACCTTGGCACATTTGGATCGTATTCATCTAATTCCTCTCGAGAATTTCTAACAACCTCAATCTCAACCTCATTTTCTCACTTATTTCTCAAAGGATAATGCTAGGGATTAAAAAATAAAAAGGATATGAGAAATTACAGATTTTAAATTCATTGAATCACAATTTTTAGAGCATGTATCAAAAGGGTAAAGGGCTTATATAAGGCTCACAGAAAGTTTCAACCTCCTAGGAAATTTCAAATGTGAGATTTTTGATATAGTGAGAGCATGAAGACTAAAAATAATAGGTTATAGAAATTGTGAATCAGGTCCTGCTTTCCCTAAAAGTGGTGAGAGTCTCATATTGAATTCAGTGGCATGCAGGTGCCATCCTGATAAGGCTTGTGAACCTTATAAAACTTTAGCAGCTTGGTCTCATATGCTGGATCTAGTAAATCTTGCATTTATGAGATGATTTTTGAGAAAAAAAAATCTGGCAGTAAAAATAGATGAATTCATTAAATAATAAAAAAGAAAAAATGCCTTTTATAAAGCTAAAATATTTAATAGATAAATTGAAGGTCAGCTGAACTGACCTTCGGTGCATGACATATTTAGTCAGAGATTGCTCAAACATGGTCTTTAGGGACAGTTTTGTCTGCACACAAACAGCAGAAATTCAATATGGACCTCAAAATTGGGCCCTGCAGTTTTACTTTTCGCAGATCCACTGGAAACATGATGTTTTTCCACTAGTTTTGCCAGCAGTAGGAATTTTGTTTCATGCTCAAGTAGTGGAAAACTCTTCCTATCCCTGTTAGCTCTGGTGGGCCTCAAAATTTTGACAAGTAAATCAAAATTTCTTATTTTAATAGGCTAGAAGCTCAAAACTCTTAACTGATTTGTCCAGGAGAACTTTATTGCAACTACTTGAAATATTCCTATGAAAGATGCTTAATATGTGTATCTTGCTTGCCAAGACTTCCTTTTCTTCACATAGTTCATTAAAAAGAGCCTTATAGCAGATTTTTCTTATGCTCTACATTTATCTGGTTAAAAAAGGCTGAGCAAATGTCTTGTTAATAATGACTAATCAAAATACTGACAAAAAAAAAAAAAAAAAAAAAAAAAAAAAGAACACTCTTCATGCCAGACCTAAATTCATTAGTACTTTCAAACCATAGACTTACAGTTTTTAAATACGACATTTATTTGGTAATTTTTTCCATATGTTTGTTACCCTCTATGTTAAAAAAGTCCCCCATACACATTCTTTCTTTCCTACTGCCAGTTACTAAAATGCATCATCTAGTATAGCCTCCTTTCGTAGCCACTGACAGCTGAATGGATACATTTTATAGAGTTTTGTAAAAATAACAGACATTGTAGACAAGATATTCAGATGGTTCTAATCAGCATCACTCCAAAAAGTTCAAGAAACTGTACTAATACAGAGCAGCTGAGGATCTGGCCCTCCTTATTTTCAAAGAGAATGAAACCAATTTTTCTTGGTCTTTCTTTGACTTTTTAATATGTGAAAGAAAAATGAGATTCACTCTGTGTGAAATTCCTCTCCTCGAGAGCAAGTTCAGAATAGCCTGTGTACCAGTAGAGTATTTCTTAAGGAAGCTATAGTCTCAGAAGTGAAGCTTGTTTCACTCTGTCTCTCAATGAATCCCTTCACAAGTGTAGAAAACTGATATTGGAATGGAAAGCCAAAATTCCTCCCCTTCATCCTCACGAAGAGGAGTCACAAAAACTTTGATGGTGCCACTGACCCTTTTCAATACATGCTGTAGCCCCTTATTAATAAATACAACCTGCTTGGAAGGAGGAAACTGAGTGTAAAGGACAGGAGGGTATGTCAGAAGTGTGTGTCTTAGGTTGCAGCAGTTTCATTCTTACTCAAGGTAATCGTTGGTGCTGCAGCCTTAAGATTCAGTGTGCAGTAAAGTGTATTCAGCATTGCATCAATGGGAGTCCCCCTTCTTTGGATCAGGGCTAGGTAATAGCACACAAGTTTGGAGTCCAAAAGCAGAGTGAAATTACTTATTTCTACAGTATATGAAACTGCATCCTGATTATTCGGGATGCTACTCTATTTTAAGAAATGCAAAGGTAAGGCACAGACCAACAAAGCACTCAAGCCCTGGATTAAATTTCAGAATAGGTACAGTCAGTGCAACTATATTCCTGCTTTACATGAAGTGTGTAATTAATTTTTTGTATTGGAGCCTCAAATCTTAGTTCACTGGCCATACTCTGGACTAAGTTATTGTCAGTGCATTCCACCTATGTAAAAATTCTGTTGCATTTCCTTATTTTCTTTCCTATGGTTCAATAACAGGTTAAGTAGCTGGGGCAGAGCAGTTCCTCTGCACAGCTGACTCTATTCTCATAATTGTAAAAAGGCTTCTATGCAACTCAGCTGGAAAGCTTTGCATGTATATGTTGCTATATTCAACTAGCAATGTAATGTAGTGAGCATATGTGCAGGGAAAGGGAAAGGACAAGTGTGTCTCCCAGATGGTAGAACAATTTTGTTTCTTTTTCAAGAACTTGAAGAAGAGCTGCTGCCAAGTTTCAGCCACAGAGCTGAAGTAGCTTTCTTCATTGCTGGAAAAAAAAAATTATATCAGACAGCTGAAAGTACAGTGGTTGCTTTCTCTGTCCTTTCTTTCCTTTCTCTGTTCTCAACTGCTCCCTTACTCTATACATTAAAAGAATCTTTTCCTGTCTAGATAGCTCTTCTCTTTAGGTTGCTCAATACTCAAAGAGAGAGCCTCTACTAATTGCCATAGATCACATGTCATATACTGCTGATGAGTGAATGAAAGAGAAGAGCATAACAGCAAAGAAGTGATCCTTCATATATCACTTCAGTGATACTTCAGTGATGCTGGATTTGGTGAGACTGCTGTACATGCAACATGGAGACTTGATCCAGAGTTCTTTATTCATCTCTACACTCTCACTGACATCTAATATCACAGAATCACAGAATATCCAAGGTTGGAAGGGACCTCTAGAGATCATCTGGTCCAAACTTCCTGCTCAAACAGGCACACCCAGAGCACGGGGCACAGGGTGGCATCCAAGCAGGTTTTCAAGACCTCCAGAGAAGGAGACTCCACAACCTCCCTGGGCAGCCTGTTCCACTGCTCTGTCACCCTCACAGGAAAGCAGTTCCTCCTCACTTGGAGACGGAACTTCCTGTGCTCCAGCTTATGCCCATTATTCCTCATCCTATCGCTGGCCACCAATGAAAACAGCTTGTCCCCTCCCTCCCTGCATTCTCTCTTCCTGAACTTATACATGTTAATCATATCCCCTCTCAGCCTTCTCTTCCCCAGGCTAAACAGGTCCAGCTCACTCAGTCTCTCCTCATACGAGAGATGTTCCATTCCCTTAATCATCTTAGTTGCTCTTCTCTGGACCCTC
>JAVCKT010019696.1:0-25658 GCA_032273925.1 Rhynchotus rufescens | reverse complement strand
GGTTTTTTTGTTTTAGTTTTTTGTTTGTTTGTTTTTTAAGAAGCTACAATGTAAGGTGATTCCAAATAGTACAGAGCGGTTCCTTGCAAGAACCTGCTAAATATTTAAGTATCTACTGCTCTAAAGAATACGAAGGTCATTCTAACTGAGCAGTTGACTTAGTTATTCAAAATTGATTAACTTTCTTCCCTGAAATTGTGGCAGCGGCGCAACACGTGTGAGGTACTTCAATCTATTTGGAGCTAAATCTGATTAGCACATTTTGAGAAATGGGAAGCAAATTGCCATGCCAATCAAAGTAAATCAGGACACATAACTCATTCATATCGTGGAGGTTTTCATGGGCTCTCCTGTTCTGTGTTAAAAGAACACATTACAGCTAAATGAGCAGTAAGCATCACGCCAGCAATCCATGGTATCCCAGTCGCTGTGGTATTAGCTAGTAGCGAGTACCCAGGACCAAATTCAGTGCACCTACCTGGCCATTTGCTAGAATTTTCTTCAGCTCTGCAGAAGACTTTTTTAAGCTGAAAGAAAAAGAAATAAGAAAAAGAAGGGAAAAGGACAGTTATTTTTAATGACTGCACCATTTTGCTCCGTTAAATGAAGTAAAGTCATACCAAAGAACAAACCGTTAGAATAAGGTTATGGTTACATATCCGGATTAGATTTAACTCCATCTATACAGATCCCTCAGACTACAGAGAGCAGAAAGAAACAATGAAAATTCAAGTGTATCACGGCCATTTTCACCTTCACAAGCCTGTGTTTTAGATGTCAGGCCATGCTGACCAAGAATCCCTCTTTAGACAGCTCCAAAAACAAACACAAAATCATGAAGAGACACTATGTGTTCCGAGCCAACAAGAAAAAAAAAAATGGTTCTCATCTACTTCAGGTCCCTGAAGACCCAGTGATATATGATTTTTATGTAACCCTTCAGCAGAAGGCACTCTCTGATGACACACTTACTACCTCAACTGACCACAGAGAGGGGCAAGTGAGTTCTCTCCTGACTTAGGTGTCTCAGCAACATGCATGAATTGAGGGAGAAGGGTCCAGATCACCACATATCTCTCACTGGAAACTATTCCTGCATCAGCCCTCTTAGATGAGGCAAAATGATCTATATTTCTTTTTCTCCTGGAAAGAATAACAAAAAAATGCAACTCTCTGTCTGGTATATCTGGTCAACACAATTATTAGTGGCTGCAAATTACTCCCCTAAATCCCATCCCCAAAATACCAATAACAACTCTACCTCCTTTCCCAACAAACTCCATTGCTCACATGCTCTACACAGCAAACTGCCCAGACAACAATATCTCTGGAAAACTTATCCCAGAAAAACCTTCTGCTCTTATTACTGAAGTCATAAAAAAAAGTACAAAATAATATATTCTTGAAAGGCATGAGCACGTGTCTTGATCACAGATCATTATTAACAAGAACAGCAAAAACACAGATTTCTTATTTGGTGGCTTTGTTCTTTAATAGGCCTCTTGTTCCCACGACCACTTTAAAGAAAAATTAAGTTTTCCAAGGAAACGTAAGTTGATCTTGTCATCTTTCATGACTAACAATTTGTGAACATGAAACAAAGAGAGACTTTCAATTACTTCAAAAACAAAACTCCTAGTGCAGAAGGGTTTGGAAAAGGAACGGCAATTAACCACCAAATAAGGTGACAAGAATCTTCTAGAAACCTGCTTTTCAATGCACTTTATGAGCAAGCTCAAAGCAGAGGAAGCCAAAGCACTACGGGGCAGAAGGAAGCCCTATTTAGAGCAGTGGCACCATGGTTCAGGAGGAGTCACCCTTTGGATCTGCTTTAAGATGACCTGGACAAGGTCTTCCCTCTGCAACGTGAGGGACGGGGGGCAAGCTTGGTCCTGGCTTCTTTCAGCCCTGCTGGTAGGGAAGCCACAAGGGGACGGTGGGGACGAAGCCACCTCCGCACTGCTGCAGGGTGTGAAGGCTGCCACCAGGCACCAGGAAGAGCTGCTGCTCCTCGAGGACAAGAGGGACACGCAGCTCACGTGGTCCTGCATCCATGTGGTGACACCTTCCATCGCGCCCATGCCTGCCCTTTCCAATAGGATGTTCTTGGAGGGAAAGGCAGCCCCGCGCTAATACAGGTTAAGCAGAACATCTAATATATCACACACTCCTATCAGAACCAGAGTAATTTAGGTTGGAAGGCACCTCTGGAGGTTTCTACTCCAACGTTTCAGGTTTGACTGCTGCCTTTTGGCCTCTCAGCTATACACCTATAGAAAAGTCTGGTTGCACCTCTTCCATGTTTCCTTTCAAAAATAAACAAGGCTCAAAACCAGACAGACTTCTCTTAAATTCCAAGATTTAAAAATAGGTTTTTTGGAACCATGGCTGCAATTTGAAAGAAAAGTAAGAGGGATGCATAGTGTCAGCAAAGTTTTAAAGTCTGAAATAGGGCACTTGAGATATTTGTAGTTTTAAAAAAAAATCTAATTACATATCAATGAACTTCCTAAATTAGGCATCACACTTTAACATAAAAGAAGTCTGGTATAAGATCAGCAAGGAAGACCTGAACCTGCTGAGTTGAAGAATTTGTGATAGAGAGCCATTACTAGATCAATTAAGATAAATGCAGTTCTGGCTCTATATTGAATATATACACTATTTCAATGGTTTACTAAGGGCGAAACCATCTGAAACATCCCACAAAGACATTTCTTCTGGCAGAAAATGTGTCTACTGAACAAGCAGCAGCACAAGTCTAACAAGATGCATGAATCAAGGCAATTTTACCTGCCCACCCCAGCACACCCAGTAGGAGCATTGATGAATCCAGTGCCCACCCAGCTTCTCGCTGGGAACCACCTCACCCAGGTTCTGTCCTGTTCCAGCAGAGCAAAACAAAACCAAAACACCCACTCCCGTTCTTGACTCTTACCTATTGCTGGAAAGGGAATCCGAGACCGCTGAACTGCTATTATTAGCAGCCCCTGCTCGGGTATTTACCTGCAGGCAGGGAAAGAATCTTTATCAGTCGTTTGTGTTCAGAGGACACTATTCTAATTAACCTGTAATTTGCCATGAATTTCTCATTTCACTACGAAGGTTAATTAGCTTGTTGCTAGGCATGCCAATGGTTGAGGTCTTGCCTGTATGTAGGTTAGCAGGCTATGTAATTCATGGATTACAATATCCTGTCCTTATATTTTAGAGGTTTGGCTTAAATGTTTAGTAATATAGGAAAAAATGGTATATTTACTATATAAATTAATTTTGAAAAATAAATAGTCATTATATACATGAGTGGTATTCTGCATTTCAAAATGGGTATGTTCTCAGAAACAATGCAGTAAGTATCTGTGAGTAAATCAAATGACTTAAAATAATTTCAGTGCAGAGCTTTCCATGATAAATGAAGTAACCTATGTATTTCTTCTTAAAAAACAAGCAATCAACAATCTTGTGCTAGGTGCAGGTATTACTGAATATTAAAATTTAGCAGGTGCAGGTATTACTGAATATTAAAATTTAGCAAGCTCATTAACAGAGGTTGGGGAGCAAAAGAGGCAACGAGGTTTTTAATAAAACAGTATACACAGATATTGCAGCCAGCACCCAACAGATGAATCTTTCTCCCACTCTCATAAAAAAAATCTGCTTGTCAGAGCTCAAGAAAGTGCAGTTTTATTTGACATTTCAATAAGTGGAACACAGCATTACAAATCCATCTAACTTTACTGAAACAATTATTGAAATTCGTACCTTCAGGCCATGTATGTTCCGTTTCCCAGGAGGCTTGCAGGCTGAAACAGTAATTGACTAAATTGTAGAACACATCAGGGCCATTTACAAATTTGCTCAAAATGAATCTTTTAAAAAGAAATGAGGGTGACACCAAAATTAGCAGAGAGAAATGATTGAAAAGTGCCTCACAAGACCCAGAGTGGGAATTATGAACCAGGATTTTTAACTTGCAGGAGTGAGCATTTATAAATGCTAAGAGCTTTCTGACACCACCTAATATAAATTCTAATTTCTGCTTAAAACACATCAAAATCAAGAGAAGCGTTAGCTAAATTTATCAGATTCTTTTTGTAATTCAAACTAAAATCACTATCTTATGTCACTGCATTTTCACATGCTGCATTTTTTCTGACATTTAGCAGAATTATTTGCAAGATGTGTTTTAAAACAGTCATCTGCCACACATTTTAAATTAGCTGTGTTGCCAAACAGAGGCAGTGTGTGAACAGAATAATACAGGGTGAAATAGCAGCGAGTCCCAAGAAAGCAAATACTGGATAAATGCAACACAAAAATGCCACATTTTGGCCACAGATGTACAAATGTGGCATCTTATTATGATGTCCAGATTTAGAGGGACATGCTGCTCGAGGAGAAAGCATTTTCTTGGAGCCTCTGGAACTATATATCGCCTTGTTTCCCCACGCAGTGGATGTGCTTTTGTCAAATGTTAAAGCCACAACATGTTACAGACAGTTCCCATTTTAAACCTACAGTGCCCTACAAATTGTATGTTAAAGGGCCTGTCACTTTTGATTGATTGTCTGAGGAGGGATGAATTTGATTTTTCTTTCTCTGATGCACATGCATTTCACTTTAATTTTTGACAGCAGGAAACAGAACTATTTATTAGTCAGAAGGACACAGATGATAGTTATTAAACACATCAGTTAGGGCTGGGCCAGGCCATGTGGCTTTAAATGACATTAGAAATTACCATGTGTGGCTTAAAGAAGACAAATACCACGATACTGTGGGCATTGAGAGAGAATATTAAACTAAAAATATTTATACATAAGCATACTATAATTTTTACTCAAGAGGTAGAAATCAACATTTTGAACAAGATACAAAAATATGTGCAAGGTATTATTTACCCTGTTGGCTATAATGACTTTGGTAACAACAATCATTCAGTATCAATATGCTCTACCATTCATGCGTGTTCTAAGTGATATATTTGCCTTGCATTTCCCACCAGGATATATATAACATAGATGGGACATATATCTCTGTGGAGCATTTAGATACAGAAGTTTAACTTGGAATGTGAAAAAGAACTCAGACTATTCAGATAACAAGCCAATTTTTAATACACACAAAAAATACTAAATATCACTTTTTCCCCTCCATTAAAGTCTTAAAAAAAAATGAAATGAGGAGAGCAAAGCCAAGACAACAGAGTGGCACGTGGACATCATACTGGTCCTGCTGGAACAAACAAGGTGTCAGAAGTGTTTTACTGGAGAGAGCAACTGAAAGGCTCCTCTCAAGTTGAGAGGCAGAAAGGAAAAAAGGTCCAAGGAAGAGCAGGATTGTGAAGATGCTACTTGGAAAGCTAGACCCTTAAACGGCAGGCAGAAAAGCCTGCCCATTACTGATGAAAGCTGAAAATGCAGCGTGTAAAGAGGCACAGCCAAAAAGATATGAAAGAAGAGCGCTTGTGCTGAACAAATTTTGGATGTTCGGTAGAGAGTGGCAAGATTGAACTGTTTTTGCCAAAAGACAGAAAACTGCAGCAGACCACATTTTATTCAATATTGCTGAAAAGCAGCAGCAGAACTTGGAGGTAGAGTGAGCCTGAAAGACGTGTAAGATTGCTTTAAAGCTGTAACCTAGAAACAGGAAGGAGAGATGTTTTAGGAAGGTGATTTGGAAAGCTGAAGCAGCAACTCGGCTCTCAAGCTATTTGGAGTAAGGAAGCAGCAAGGCATGCACGAGGAAATGCCCAGCAGACACCTGTGGAGTTAGCAGAGATAATGAACCTCAGAATAGAGGCAAACTCCACATCTATCCAACAAAGACTATACTTGCATATAGAGCATAAGGGAAAAGATGCAGGAACACTGCCGTAGGAGCAGGAACCCACACGGCTGGTTCTTCAGGAATAAACCCAGTTTCTCCAAATGGAGAAGCTAAAAGCAGGTTAAGCCTGATCTGGAAAAGAACCTGCTGATTATTCCCTGGTATCCGACAGCTAAGACCAGCATGAGACCCCTCTTGATCAGATCCTGCCAGGCTGAGTTATAAAACACCTCTACATGTCCCTTGACTTCAAGCCTCTCTTCCATGGGAGCTTACCAAGCTACCAGGAAAGGCAGCTTCCTTTGGAGACCTTATTAGCATGTGTTTGAGAAGACTGTTGGTTAATTGCCCAATTCAAACTTCAGAGAGTTGTAAGTAATAGAAGCCGGGAATGTTTAATTGGGAAACGCAGAGTATGATTATTTGTATCATATCAGTTAAGCGAGAAGAGTTTAATTTTTAATTATTTCAATTAATTTATTGCTGGGAGATTTACTTGGAGAATTTAAACCTTATCTGTTTCAGCAATTAAGAACCACAGATTTCAAGACTGGCTACTGAGAACATGTGAATGAATCAGAGGAATTATGCAATGTACTAGTCTTCTATTAACCATTATTTGAGTTCAGAGAGAGAAGTGCATTCCCTAAATCTATGTAGCTGCCTATAGATTTTTGTTCAGTATGCAGATGACCTATTCTTTAATTGCTTCTCATCTTCTATAGTGGATTACATCCTTCCCTGTTCAGGAGGCCTATTCAAGTAACTTGTGATCATGTCAGTACCACTGCTAAGTGCCTAACTAAAATAAAATGTCTCAAGTAAAATGTGTCATCCATACAACTTGTGACAGATACGGCCCAGTTTTCAAAACTGAACGACAGCCACAGTCCATGTTTGTAAGAATGATCAAGATCAAAGAACTTCATAAAAAAACCTTTTTAAGTATCTAGAAACTAATCCATCTGCTTTGCTTTGAATACATGCAAAAACACCACCAATGAGTTTTTTAATGTACAGAAATATGTACTATGCAAACTGAATCTTGTTAGTCTAATTTACTCCAGTAAATTAGCTATTTTATATGCAATAACTGTAGTTTTCACTACACTCTCCACAATAACGAATTCTTCTATCCAAATTAAGAGGTAAACATCATGTTATGTGCACTTAAACCTTCTGAAAACATAACTGTTGATGAAACAGCTTACTGATACAATCATTGTTGATTAGAATTTGTTAAGCATTACCTCTTGGATATATCTGCAGAGGCTCTATTAACTGTCCATTTACTTGCTGTTCCATTACAGTGGTGTAATACTGCAAAGAGATTAAACAAGAAGATTACTCAGTAATGTATGAACAGTAGTAAGAGCATTTACAGTGTGTTAAATTTGCATTTTTTTTTTAATTGCCATTCTACATATGAGAATTTGAGCGTTTTTCTGCCATTTGCAATGGTCACGCAATAAAGCAGCTCATGAGGAGCAGGACCAGAAGGCTGTGGTAGCTACTGCTGTGCTGAATCAAGCCCAGGGATCTGCTCCTGGTCCAACCACACAGGTTGAAGCTCACCTGAAACCTGGGAATGTTTCTGAAGATTGAGTAAATGGGGTATTTACATCAAACACAGCACTTACCACACCTGGAGAAGACCAAGGGGAAAAAAGATCAATCAAAAGTGGAAAGAAATAAACACTGTAAATGTAGTAAATAAATTACACAATTAAGAAAACTCCAAGGGAGAAAAGAACCTGGAAACTACCCCAAAATTTGCAACACTGAGGCATAATCAGGGCAACCACATAAGCAGAAATGTCACAGAATCTTAGTGTATAAAGCAGAGAAGGGCAAGGAAAACATGTGTCTGTAGGGTGCTTCTAGTAACAACAGGACCTTGGACCTGAGCACTCTGCAGGGCCTGCTAGCAGAGGTCTGCAGGGAAAGTTTATTGATGAATAAGGCTAAGAGAGTACAGAATTTTTCTTTATTTGTTCTCTTCTCCCCCGCCTCTAAATAAAGAAATAGTCAGTGAGTATCTGAGAAGGTCAACACCAAAGATGACAGAAAATACTCAATGTGGCATCAGGAAGACCAAGATGTGACATCATGATAGGAACAGCGAGATCAAATGGAGAATTAAACTTGGATTAAGCAACTCACTCTTCCTTAGCCTTTCAGAACAGGCCCTCACTACATGAAAAGAAGCAAATATCCATCATGTAATATGTTTAACAGCAAGACCTACTTGCAGATCTACTAAAGCAAAACCACGGTGGAAGATGATCTTACTAAAAGCATACGGTGTAACCCACACCTCTGACTGCAACGTGTATTAGACACTGCAAGCACATCCCAAAGGCTGCAGTCACCAAACATCTTTGAAGCTAAAACACTGGCTCTGGGCCAGATTTTCACAGCGTGAATCAGTGAGTGGAGCCCCACCGACTTTCATGCTAATTTTCACCAGCTGAGTGTGGTCTAAGACTTCAGAATGTCACTGTTAAGAGTTTTTTTGTGATGCTATTACTCAAATTGGCAAGATTAAATGTCAACAGAAAAAAATCTCTAAGGAATTGAACACGTGTATTTGACTCACACCAGTGATTTCCCACAAAGCATGCATTTTTACCCACAGAGATAATAAAGGGTTTTAATCTTTTTCTTTAACTACTCAATGCTATAAAACTTGTCTTTCCTCTCATAATAGGATCAAACATACAAACTGTATTAGGCAGGTATTAGCTGATGTTACAGAGATTGTCCTAAACCAAATCCCAGCCCCGGGGGACTCGGAGCTCCAGATCTTGTGTAGCACTCTAAGCCCAGATTGAAACAGGGCCCCCTTTGTATCACAGCCTACGGCCCCTCTTCGTATCCTCATTCACACTTTCCTTTACAATGCAAAGATCCCAACCTGCTACAGCAGTCCGTGAATTTGGCGCAGAGAAGTTTTGCAGTGTTTATTTTTCTTCTTCATATCGCGAGGCAGGAAGCAAGTTCCCTTTGCAAAGGCAACAGGAGGGAAGGCGCTGAGGACGTGCAGAGCGGCGCGGCGCAGCCTCCCACGTGGCTGCTGCTAAAGGCATCGCCCACGCTCCAGCCTGGCCACAAGACCCTGGGTAGAGTCTCCGGCCAATGTTAACATGCAAACTTACCAGCACACAACGGAGACCCAGGGCCAGGGCTCCCACTGCACTTTAGCCCTCCACAAGTTCACTATTTTGAACAACCGGGAGGTTTTTCAGCAATGGGACCTACTACCCCCTATTTTGTGCTGTGCAGTCATGAACAACATGCCAAATCCTCTCCCCATGTCCCCATACCCCCAAATAAAGAAAAAAGATGCCACTAGCACCTATTAGTTCTAGAGCTGTGAAAGAATCCCTTCCTCCACAGCAGGGACAAAATTGTTTAAAATATATATTTTTTTCAATGGGCACTCAAGACTGCATAAACATATTACCTACTTTTCAGAATACTGAACTACAACAAAATAAAGAGATTGTTTCTTAAAGAAAGAGAGAGGAGAGAGAGAGGAAGAAATATGGCCCTCTCCATTACTCAAACAATGATGACAAGTAAATGAAATATCAATCATGTAAGCTGTCAACCTTTTGGGACAGCAATAACTGTTAACAAGTAGTCTGGAAAAATTGTCTGAAAATGACTTGTCCTCCACATATGAGCATTTGAGGTTTCCATGGAAAATTAAGATGCCAGTGGCTATTTGGAACATTGTTCAGGTATTCTTTTTAATGGAAAATTTGCCAGTTATTGATCCAGAGCATGTACCCCTTGCTTTCAGAAAGCTGCAAGCAACTTTCCAATCAGTGGCTGTCAAAAAAATTACTGCCTTTTTATACTGATACAAGACAACAGCTAAAGTGCAGCCCTGCTGCTACTCAATCACTCCCTTTAATTAACTGTAATGCACAATAGAAAAATAGCTTTTTTAAATCACCCAACATTTGCATAGGTATTACACGAGGTATTCCTGCATTCCCCCGAACAAGCCCAGACCTGTCCAAATCCCTTACTGCCAACTTCTGAAACAAAAGAACCTACAAATAAAAGGTCATGTAAGATGCAAAGCACTTTCCCCTGTCATAATACTTTACTTTCACAGAACAGACCTACATTCTCAAAGAATTATTTTTCCATTTTTATACTGAAATGCTGCCCTTACATTTCGGGGCATGTTGACAGAACTTCACCACCTCAACACTCAGCGGCTGTTTCATCCTCCACAGTTGTTGCAGGCCTAGAGCATCATCCCTTCGGGGCAGTACCTGCTCTCCGAGCACGTGCTTTGCTGGAGCCAAATGCTGCAGCCCATTTTCCCAGCATGCGACATCCAGGTTGCCTTTTGCCATCACAGACACAACCACACGCAAAATGCCATATTGCAAAACACTAACTACACCCAGCAGAACAAACAGGCATCGAAAGCCCCGAGCAGAGCAGGTATTTGATGCTGAACCATTTGGCTGTGTCCTCCCTGTGCATAAATACCTGCCAGAACACAGGGCATGTGAAGATATTTGTTCAGGAGCTGGGACAAACTGCAGCGCAAATCCGATCTGCAGCAGAATTGTGCACAGCCAGGAGGTGTCACAACCTCAAACTCCTCTCTAATATCTTGTAACCATGGGCTTCTGGAAGGAGCAAGAAGTAAGCAACTTTTCCCCTTCCTGCTACAGTCTTCAAGAGAAGAAGTCTTCCATAAGGAAAAGAATGAATCTATCCCTCTCATAAACATATCCTAAAATGACAACTAGGGGAAGTCAGTAAGTTAAGCATCTACCCAACACTGCAGCAGCCACCCAGTTGAAAATGCAAAGGAGGACACTCAGGAAAGGAATACAGCCAAAGTGGAAAGAAGCCATTTACAGACACCCCATAATTTGTAGGGAAATTAGAGGGTTGCCCAGTCACAACTCTAATGTACTGAAACTTTAACAGTAAGCTTGGAAGCATAGCAAAAAGATGACCTTACAAAGGCATGATTAATTGTAAAATTTCGCCAGGAAAATTCAAGTGTTCCAGTTCAATGGCAATAATGCAGACTTTTTTTTTTTTTTAAGGAACAATGAAGACTATGTACATTGGAGGAGCTCCACCAGGGGAACATCACCAGTGATCTATTACACAAAACAAAAGAGAATCCCCAAAGCACATACAAAAATCCTCTCAACCGCAGCAAGATTTCTCCCCTTCTTTCACAAAACAGTGTTTAGCTCCTTAATAGCAAACTCAGAATACAATAGTTTCACCTCCTAAGGAAAAAAATCCATGAGGGGGGCTTATTTAATAAATCCCTCTAATAAAAGAGCTCTGCCTTACAGAAGTCACCATCACCTGGAATCTGCACTTCTTCACCCTAGCATCAAGTCATTGACAACAACTAAAAACCCTCTGACCTGGTGCCTATTCACAGACTTCCATGTGACTAATGATCTACCCAAGCCCTCATAAGGCAACTTCTGTCATGTAGAATATCTATGCAGAGAAACCATAACATATCTGCAGAAAAAAATCTCTACAGACATCAAATGATCAGAATTTCACAGAGGAAGCCTTCTCTGGGGCCAATGAAAAAACCCAAACCCATTTTGTTAGAAGAATATAAATGTGTCAACAGTCAAAGCTAAGTTGACACAAAACATTGTTTTGCCAAACACTAGAGAATACGTCCAAGAACGAGCCATAAAGCAGAGACTTGGGCAAGATTTAGGTCACCCAAGCAAGTTCCTGCTCCGCAACAGCAAACAAGCTCCCTGCTTTAGGAGCAAGTTCATGGACAAGACGGCAGGAACAAAATAAGAAGTACAAAACAGGGTTGGTTTTGGTCATCTTTGAAGCAAGTCCTAAGAAGGAAAGTGCATGACATATTTGCGATGATGAGGACCAAACTAAACCAAGTTGCTAAGTTCCACTAAAAACACGTGATTGGCACTATACAGGACATATGTTCTCGTATGTTCAAGGCCATTAACATAATATAAAAGTAATCTCATGTCAGGAAGCACTCTGCATATGCAACTGGCATTTCATCTGACAGAGGAAGAATATTCATGAAACCATTTGCCCTTCTCTTGCTTATCAATTTCTCTTGAAAAGAAATATTAAATGATTTTTTCACTTATATCTGGAGCATTAAAGATACATTTTTAAGATATACTTTGTTGTTGTTGTTTCCAGCAGGTATCTCCCATACTTTACATCTGTAGACAGATTTTATATTTATAGGTATCTAAATACAGAGATTTTGTGCATATAAAGATATTTACATACATGCATCTATCTCATAGTAAAAAACAGATTATATGACTTTAAATCTTCTATGAATATTGAGCCTGCAGCTAAAATGTAACTCTTGTGTTAGGAGGGGTGAAACAGTCTCCAGATGAAAGTAGATTTTGAAAAATTTTTAGAGCCCAGGGGTTCATTTTTAATGAGCCGTTACTTTAAGTACTGCATAAAAAATACAAGAAATTGATAGTCCATTTAGTCTGCACTATACCTAATGCAAAAGTCATTAAGATGCATTATTCTTAATGTTTATGATATGATCAGTAAGTGTACACGGCTTCTCTTTAAGTCAAGCATGTCCCTGTATCTCATGTGATGCAGTTTTTAGACACCTACATACAATACCAAAGTGTTATACTGTGAACACTATCATTAATATTAACACTTTGATACAAGCAAACTTCGAGAACAGAAACTGGGAAGCAAAATGTACGAGCAATTGTTATACTTACATAGGATAGCATGGCCTTCATTTCTTCATCACTTCTAACAGTAATTCGATCACCATCTTCATCTTCATCTAACAAAGAAATATATTACATTCATCAACAAAGGAAAAAAAAATCAGATCAACTATTTTAGTGGACCAGGTAGGCTCGTTTTGCCTGAACAATTGCAAGTGAATGAAAACAAAAGGAAAGCATAAGCCATAAGTACTCCCAAAGAGTAATTTACAATGACTCCAAGTGTTAATTAACAGGGACTACAATTACATGTAGGAAAAGGGGGTAAGGACCAAGCACTCCAAACTTGGCTCCCAACACCCGTTCCATGAGCAGACCTTGCTCAGAAGCCCGGGGCCCTGCACACTCTGCAGCTCTCCCCACGGCACATTTTTGGCCATAGTAAATGGAAAGTCAAGTTTGGGCAGTTTCCTCAGTCCTCCTGGATGCAGTTAAGCTCTGGCAGTTTCCTTCATCAAGAGGGAGAGGAGTTTCTCTAAGCCTTTCTGTCCTTTTGCTTGCTCCTGTTCGACGGGCCCCGTTAGTGGCACAGGGAGCTCTGCTGCTCGTGACATGGTGACACAGCAGCGCCAGCCCCAGCAGGGCATGCCGGGCCTGCCAGCATTCCCGGGATGCAAAAACTAACCCCTGCTCCTAGCTATGAGATCAAAAGCAACAGAGCAGGATTACGGGCACAGCTGGTGCATCTTGCCTTCTGAAACCCTAGCAGATAACTCTGTTATCAAGAAAAGAGCAAGACAACGTGGAAGGGAAGAAAACCGACAAATCGGCAAAAACATAATAAAAAACAAGAAAAATCACACTTAAAACGTACTAGAATAGAGTTGTTGGACACTGGAAACAGGAAAATTGGAAGAACCAACAGCTAGGGGTTCACCAGTTCAGCCACATCCCACAGTAGTTTCCTCTCCTGGCAATTTAACTGGTGAGTTGCCCGCTCGCTGGAACTACCTGCTAGGGCTGCCTGCCTGCAGCAAGGCACGAAGCGGGGAAAGATTGAGAAGAAATTAGTGAACTGAAACTGAGGTTTCCTGGCCCAGAAACGCATTAGGCAGAAAGGAGGAGGAGTCGCAGAGCTGCGAGCTGGCCCAAACCCAAGGCACTGGAGCACTGCAGGGGCAGAACAAGGAAGACTGGAGAAGCTCCTGCTAGAACAGGGAGCACAACAAAGGCAGCAACAAAAGGGTATCGGAGCAAAAGGCAGGAAAAAAAACACCTGCAAGAGAAATGGAGAGCTCAAAGCTGTTAAATTGGCCTAGTTTAAGGAAAACTGAGGTAGGATCATCAAAAGGAGTGACAGGCAAACCCAGAGTTCACTTGGAAATTAATTTTTTGAAAAGTACAATAAAAAAATTAAACAGTATTAATTTCAAATAAGAGATCAACTCTGGAATCCTCAGAATTGCTTAATCCCTGATAGCAGAACAAGTAGAATAATTATTTGGTATTAAAGTCAAATCTAAATTAGTGAGGCGTTTCTTAAAAAAACAGGGAGAAAAAAGTATATTTCTCATTTCTGTAGATTCTTCGCCATCCTACCATGACATAAAATTGGGGGCAGCCCAAAAACTAGCTAAATATGATGCATGGGTTCAGAAATATTTCCAGGCTTCTCTCCTTGCCCAGAGCACAGCAATATGATTTTCCAGCACATTAGGGAAGCAAAAGTAGAACCAAAAAATCCTACGTACTGGCTGGATTTTGCTAATGTCACTTAAAATGGAGAAAGAAATCCTAGCAAGATACCAAATAGAGTGCAGCAGATGGTAAACAAATATTATGAAGCAATCTTCCCCAAAATCTGCAGCGTGTCACAAATATACAAAATGGCAGAGTTTGGATAAAAGGATCATAACAGGCCATATGTTGTTAGCGATTTTATTTGTAGCGCTGTGCAATACTATGGTGATATCCACATAAAGGCCCTATATGGCTGCAGCAGAGCCCCAGGTAGAAGCTGCAACAGGGGATCCACTGTAGGTAACAATAACTAAGCAAACACTGAAGGAGAATACGCTAGATGCAATTATCCACATTAGAAGCAATGAAGCAGGTGAGAATGAAACTTTTTGCTGGTAAAAATCCGGGCATTTGATGTGGATAAAGTAACCCGAAAAAAAAAAAAAAATCAAGCATCAATATACATAACATATTTTAGATGCCAGTTAAATGGCAGGGGAAGTGGTTTTGTGCAGATGTAAATGACAGACTAGAGACATGAACTGAAAGCACAGAAGCAGATGTTGGAAGACACAATGAAATAAGTATTTCCAGGAAAGTTCTGCACATGGTACCATTAATATGGGCTACTGCTCTGATTGCAGTGACTGTTACTGGTGCATGAAGTTCAAACAAAGCTAATGCGTGATGTGGGAGGTATGTAAAAAATAAATACATACATAAATAGCAAATTAAAGAAAAATGGCAAGGTCTAAAGCCTGGTTTTGTTCAGGTCTCTCTAGAAGCTCCTATTTTTACGACAGGGCAGGAGAAATGTCCAGGCTGCAGGAGAAGAAAAAAGAAGTTACAATCTCCATTCTCACGCTTCTAGTGTTTTAGGAGGAAAAGCACAAAGATATGAAGAAAAATGTAAAGCACTAAGTAATACTTGAGGCTTCATAAAACAGTATTTTTTTTTAGCATTTGCTCTCAGGATTACCTGTAAAGCTCTAAACTTACAGGAACAATTCTAATAATGCACAGCCCTGCCTTCTGTCCCATCTGCTCTCAGCTTCAGCATGGCTACCTTATTCATACAGCAGTTCTAGCCTGCTCCTTTTTTTGTTATTTCACCTTTACCAAAGAGAAATTGAGATACGCAGAAAGTAATAATCAATAAGAACTAAAAGGGAGCTGCAGTAGTCTTCTCCACTTGAAGGAAAACTCTAGCCTCGTGTCCAAGACAGACATTTGACTTTGCTTTGCAGCTTACTGCCCTCTAGACAGGACAATCAATCCAAAAATTCCCCTAAAAATAAAAATACAGGGTTCAAAAATAGAACTGGAATAGGCAGATATATCAGCCTAAACCTGTGCTCACGTCATCACCAAGAGCTGTCCTAACTCCACAAAAACACACAGGTAAAATCATTTTTGCAGGATGTACAATTATGGACAATCTCAGCCTGTAACTTGTGCATGTTCTGTACATAAGTTATTTTTGTCAGCTTCTCAGCAAGATACACAGGGGCTTTTAGAACATATTGCTAGTGCAAAGTCTCAGCAGGTGGCCCTTTGCTGCAATTCTCCTACCTACTCTAGCAGTTGAAGTCAACTACCTATTTACTCTTCCTGCTCTCAACACAGTAGTCCACTAGAATGAAGAGAGCAGCAAATCAAACCCTTTAGCTCATCCCCAGAAGAAGGAAAATGGAGAAAAAAAACACAGTAGTCGTTTTCCACTTGTTCCAGTGGAAATAAGTGTTAAATTCTTTTACAGAGTATTTTGAATCCCCATTTCCAGCAGAAATGGAAAGGCACGAGCTCTGTATTGTGGCCAACCCCTTTTGAATAAAAGGGCCCCAAGACATATAGTGTAGCTGAGCTGCTGTACTTGGTATAAAACCTCTGTGCTGCACCATAATTTTCTAAAAGCTGCTGCTGTTTTTTATTTATTTTTCAAATAGATTATTAGAATTTTAAACTTAAACCTACAGGTACTTTATATGTTTCATTTAATTCAAGCAACATAACTGCAGCAAGGAGTAAGAGCATGTAAAGGTCATGCTGGTAATTAAAGCTATATTGTAAAAATATGCTCGCTCGAGATATGATTAAATAATAAAATATTACTTAGTTCAGTACCATCATTAAACTTACATTAACACATAAATATTTAACCATAACATATAACGAACATAAACATTTTATTTATTTTAAATGACAGCTCCATAATGTGGCGAGGAGACAGTGCACACAAGCCATACTTACACTCAAATGCTGTGGTCGTCGCATCAGGCAAAACTTGACCAATGACATCCTAAAACATAAAGAAGAATTAGCTATTTATCAAACCGGAAACGCTCCAGATGATTTACCTTAAAGCATCTTCATTGCTCCCCAGCGGCACACAGAAGACTTTAAGACCGGCTACTCACCACTGCCCCAAAATTACAAACTTTGTAGTGCACAACACAAATCAATATAAATCACCACATCCTCCTTCCTCCCCAAGCTACCTTGAGGGATACTTTTTTTTTTTTTAAATAACTCAATCATAATTGCAAACAAAGTCAGCGCTGTCTGTTCTTGCGGTTGGAAGAATCGATTTTGTCCTTGGGTTATAGAAAAATGTACATCTAGCTCACAGGGGTAAGTCATAAAAGCGGAGCTTTATGAATGGCTTTGCACTCGAGCACGCACGTGCCCTGGTCTCCGTGCTGGGCTGAGCACGTGCTGGGCAATCCCTGGGCAGAGGTGGCCTCCCTGCAAGGCAGCCCGGCTACCTGACCACGTCTCCCATCCCGGCTTTGGCTCCGGAACAGCAGGGCAGCATCTCCGCTCCCTTCCTGCACAACAAGCCTGAGGAGAGGAAAGCATTGTTTTTAGCTTTCGCATAAAGCATTTGCTCAAAATTCAGTGAAAAAGAGGCACTCAGATGCAACTCATCCCAGCCTCCCAGTATACGTGCTGCTGTCAGCCACTGCGAGGCTGCAATAAGTCATGTCAGGGCATGGCAGGAATGCACAGCATGGGTTTTCCCTTCCTGCTGCCTGATCCCTCATGTCAGACGGTCTTTCCACTGACAGCGTCACAAAGTGATTAGAAATTAATGAACAAAAATATTTATTGAAGTATATACACTGTGAGCATCTCGGGGTGCTAAGGACTCCCCCCAGAACAAAGCTTTAGTCATCACTGCCCTGTCATTTTTATTCTTTTTTTTCGTTCTTCAGTCTCAAAACAGGAAATTAAACAGTCTGTGCAATGTTAGAGATAATTAATATAATGAGAAGACAGCAAAAAGATTTCCACAGACCAAACAGAAGTAATTTTTCTAAAACTTTCTCTTGCATTTTAATATTAGATCTCAACATAAATTAACAGCACACAATTTAAATTATTAATCGCATACAAAAGACAAATATTTGCATTACAGCTGACCTAATGATTCTGATTATAGAGGTTGCCAATATGTACAGCCCACAAAAACAAAAAAGCCAACGCAAAATTTAGTGCTGACCAAAATTCTTCAGTTTAGGTAATTCTACAGCTCTGATGATACTCTTGCTTTAGAGGGTACAGCTCCTCTGCTCTTTTCTAACACAAAATTAAAGGCTTACCTAGAAAGACAACTGGGCAGTAAGTAATTATTTCTAAATCTGTGTAAATATTAAAAATTTCTCAGCAAACGTGCTTTAATTGTGTTAGACTTGAGCAATAATTTAAGGCACTTGTAAAAGGCCCTTACATGAGCATGCTGTGCATTAAAGCACCATGAAGCCACAGCTGGGGGCTTTGTGGCTTGGGGACCCTCCCGGAGACCCCCAAAACCCACCGCAAAGGGGGGCTGCGGGGCCCCCGAGCCGTGACAACACGCGGACGGGCAGCACCAAGGCCTTGCTAGTTCTCCTTCATCCAGAATCTCTTTTTTTTTTTTTGAAAATTAATAATATGCAAATAGATTAAGGACTATGTGTCACAAAACCGGTTTACCTAAATAGTTTAAAAAGCAAAACGACAAAACATCACCATGCCACTTTGCTCAGTCAGCTTTCAGCGTTGTTATTAAATCAATATACCTGAAGAAACATCAGTCAGCGGGTAGAAATCACATGATTACTGTGGGGTTATAATATTTTCACCAGCTAAATGAGACTTCTATGCTCAAACATCCTGCAGCCTCTCCGTGTTCCTAGCTCAAAGGATTATTCTGAATTTCAACAGATGACATGTGATGATTTTCTTCTATTCCAACAGCAATCACAAGCAATTAAATACTATGACTCCAAAACAATTGTTCAAGCGAGCTGAGAAACATTGGAGTTCGTGTTTTATCTTACAAAAATGTATGCAGAAAGTCTCTAAAAATGAGGAGAAAAATCAGGGGAAAATAACTGCGACTGAGGAAATTATCAAATCTGCCCTGCAGTAGAACTGTAGGGCACTTACCTCCAAAGCAGGAAAGCAAAAAACGTAGAAGTGCTACTTTTAACAGCGCCATAAGCATTTAAGCCATGAACTTCATTCTGGTATTACTTAAAACTTATTTTATATCAGTATGATATGATTAAGTTATCCTGAGTTAACACCAATGCTTAAATAGTTCAGTGTTGACTGTGGCAGACTGAGACAGCTCAATGAAAAATGCAGGCTGGCTAATTCATGGAATGGTGTAACACCTCTAAAACAAATCTGTTCCCTGCCAAGGTCAGGTTTGAATCCCTGTTACACAGCTTAGCTAACTGGAAGGGCTCCCTTGAGACAGGATTAGTGTTCCTGGGAATTGGGAGAAGCGTCCTGCAATGTGCAGGGAGCTGCACGGAGCCTCAACCCCAGGTCCCCAATCCTACGAGACCAACAAGCAGCCCACGTGTGGGGACGGGATACACTGCGACTCCACACACGGCTTCTCCTCTGGAGGAGGAAGATGGAAATAATCCTCCTTGGCAGCCTGAAACGCTTCACAGTTGAGCTCATTCGTATTCAGGAGCCTCTTCACACTTCCAGGATGCTAAATTGACACGAACCATGTAAAGAAAATCTTGCTGTCCTCAAAGATATTTCTACAGAGGCTTCTTTACACAAAGCAGAAGATGGGACTTGGGTGAAGGGAGAAGATCCTTGCTGCACAGCTAACCCAGTGTCCCCATGCCCACCAACACGGAGGAGCTGGGGGCATACGCTTGGCGTAAGGAACTACCTACCAAAGGCCAACCACACAATGCATGGCAAGGCGGATTCCTACAAAATTCAGCGGGCAGACGGTGCTGGAAGCTGCTGTTGAAGCACATCATGCTCTGCACAGAACCACAAGCGAGTTTCTGAGCAGAAATCGCTGGGATCATTGAGGGCCCCACGCAGCAGGAGGCTACAGGAGTAGAGGGATGGAGAAGAACTTGTATTCCCAGGTCTTACTTTAGAGACTGGGCCAGTAAGGAAGACAAGGGGCTATGACTGTATTATTACTTTTCAGTAATTCATCTTACCAGGGAACATCTCAGTCCTTCATACTACCTTTAATTCATACTGTAGCACATAAGCAGTGTGAAATTGCATCCTGAGGGAGCAAAGATTACAGCAGAGGTAGGAGGACGACAAAAGCCTTCGTGCCCACCCCACTCCTGCCCCGCACAGCCGGCCATGTACTGAGCCCCGACGCACTTAATTTCTGTAGTAACCTCATAAATTAAGCACATGAGCCTACTATGAGAGCAGCTCTCAAAACACTCTCTCTCTTACACAAATGAGGGCCTTGAGACAGTGCAGAGCTTATTAGACTTACTCCTCCTTATCTTAACCTTTCGCAGTTCACAAGAGTGGATTTTTTTATATGAAAATGACAATCATCTACTGCATCTGCAATCACACCAAGACATGGGGCACATATCTATTCATGCAGAAAAGACCTGGGACATCTCATTCTTCCAGCAGTGAACCACAGGTGGAAATATCTAAGAGCAAAGCTGTGTATGCAGGGAAGCTGGGAGAAGAGAATGACCAGGGATCTCCAGCATCTGTATCTTCTCAGAACACTGATAACACAGCCAGCTCAAGGTGTACCACATAAAACAGCGAACAACTTATGGGGTCAGCACCCTGATAGATTTTTCAGTATCTGTTTAAGGTGCTGTGCTAAAGAAACAACTGATTCTGGTAGGGGTGCTGCTCCCCACCTCGTCAGCTATGCGTGGCCAGAGGGTGGAAGTGTCCATAGGACAGGCAGCGGACATCAGCAGGTGTTTCACGGCTGCCCCAGCCAGAGCAGCTTGGGAAGAACATCAGTGAACCCAGAATGGTACAGATTAGCTACAGTAATTGTGACCATGCAAGAAAATCTGTGTTTGTAACATGTGCTCATCCTGTTTGGTCATCATGTGCTGGCTGTCAGGAAATCCTCACAGGGAACATCAGCATGGAAGAAGAGTCTTCAGCAACGTGAGAGGTACGAGGCTGAAGGCTCTCCTCACCTGTCCTCCCTTCCCCATTCACTTCTCTCACCTTAGAGTGGCTACAGCTCCCAGAAAACATCACCTCCTCTGCCTGCAGGTCACCGCAGCTGTTGCTGGCTTCAGCTGCTCCTCAAAGGCTCATGTTGTTCATTGATCCGAGTTTCTTTGGGAGAACACTTCAAATGTCACAGGCTCTATCGTGCTCTTCTCCGTGTAATGGAAGCAATGGGTCAAACTCCTCATGGAAGGAAGACGTTGGTGACTCACTACACCCTAGTTCAGTACTTTGCAGAGGTGCAACAGAAACCCAAGGCACAGAGTCTCACACGCTCAGAATGGTTTGACCACAAGTTACAGCTGGGCTGCAGCACAAGCATCCCTAGACATGGACCTGCAGACCTCAGTCCCACCTCAGAGCCACAGGCCCAGAGTGAACCAGAAACTACAGCTCCTGTTGAAGGTGTTTAAGACTAAATAGCTCTTGCTTTCAATCCACTTGCTACACAAGCAGTGCAGTTCGGGTTTAAGGCCTGCATTATCTCCAACTATTCTTCTGTAGCAATAAGGATGACCACTAAGAACATGACTTTGTACAACTGTGTGTCCAGAATGCTCCTCCGTTTCCTTGTAAATGCTACAACCAAACCTACTTTTCAGTAACTGTAAAACACCAAGGCATCATCTAAGCAGCAGTAGGTCCACTTCACTTGGGGAAGGAGGAAAACATACACCTGTAAGAAGTTTGGGGTGATGGTAAAGCCCCAGAGGGAGCACGTGGCAGCTGTGCCATCTCCTGCAGGCCCAACAAGGAAGGTCTGCAGCACGTTGACACTCTGCGTGTCCTCTCTGTCCACTGCCACACACTGCGTGTCCTGTCCCAAAGGTTAATAACGACAGTGGAAACTAAACACGACCACACACAGTATCTGGCAGGGCTTTCCTTGGGGAAACGTGGGCACGGAGCATCTCTAGCAAAGAGTGGGAACGACGGGGACCCCTCAACTTTGTCCATGTCCCCAAAGCGATGCCTGGGAAGCCGCCGGCCGGAGCGGAGGCAGCTCCATCTCCACCACTTTTTTCACCACTTCTGCACACGCAGAGAAACCAACTCACGGAGGGGAGGTTGGGGGTTCATTCCAGGGCCCGTTGCACTATGTGCCTCTTTCCAACCGCGGCCAGAGGCTCCTCCCTATGGAAAAGCCACACGCCCTGGCACTGCCACACGGTGCCACCTGCCCCACGGGGCGGGCATAAACACGGCGACACAAGGAGGCTTTTAAAAAGGCCGCCTCTCCCAGGCTTTTAAGAACACCGAGCGACAGCGGCAGCCCCGGCTGAGGGAAACGCCGTGTTTCTGGGAGCCCCCCGGGCTCCCCTCAGGAAGCGACACTCACCAGCACGTCCCTGAAGAGCAGCTGCGGCGCGGAGTGCACGGTCCAGTCCACGGCGCCGCCGTCGGGGATCTTGATGCGGATCACGAGCACCTGGCTCTCCATGGCGCGGGAGGGGCCGCAGAGCAGCCAGAGCATCCCCGCCCCGCCGGCCTCACATGCTGCTGCGGCGGCCCCGGCGGCGGCGGCGGGGGGGCTCCCGAGCAGGGCCGAGGCTGCGCCGCGCCGAACCGCTCCCGCCCGCCGGCCCCTCCCCGCCCGCGGCAGCAGGAAGAACTCGCGGCGGCCCCGGAATCAAAACGAAGGAGCCCCGGGGAGGAGGGAGCGGAGGCGGCTCCATGTTGGGGGCGGCCGCGAGAAGGCGGCGCCATTTTGTTGGGCGGGGAGGGAGGCGGTGCCATTTTGTGGGCGGGGAGGGGGCGGCGCCATTTTGTGGGCGGCCACCGCCATTGCCCGGCGGGAAGGTGGCCGGGGGTCCGAACCCAACCCAACCCAACCCAACCCAACCCAACCCAACCCAACCCAACCCACCCTAACCTAACCTAACCTAACCTAACCTAACCTAACCTAACCTAACCGAGCGGAGCCGAACCGAATCGAGAGTTGCCGCCTCCGCAGTCACTGGGGAGGCGCTGCCCCGCGGCAGCGACGTCTCATTTCTTTTCTGTCACGACGGCCGCCCGACAGTTTTTAGAGGAAAAACGGGTGTCCGGAGATCGGAAAGAGACAGGTCAGGGCCCAACACCCTTCTTGTCATTAATTAAGAGCATGGGAGAAAAGACATAATCTCCAGTGCTGCTGATCCTCAAAAACAAGGAATGGGAGCCCCTCAAATAATTTTTGTTCACAAGGACCTGTAATTCTTGTCAATCTTTTTTTTTTTTTTTATTAAGTAAACTTTCTCTCCCTAATACCCATGCAGGTGGATCTATACACGTGGTTATGTATAAGAAAGTTGTAAAATTGCCAATATGTAAGTCATTTAAGCATTTTTTTTAAATGGGACTTGTCCTTACTTTACCAGTGTGGCCCTATGTTAAAAAATTAGTCATACAGCAAAGCACACTAGGAAAATTTGGGAGCCAGGAACAGGGCTATTCGATAATTTTTGCACAAATACTGTATTCAGACGTCTCTATTAGCATACTTTAAGCAGATTTCCACAAGCTATTGCATATTTATTTTTTCCTTTCTCTAAACCACAGAATACTCTGCTAAGTCACATGCTGCTGAGGTAAAATTCTTTCCCAAACGTTGTTAGAGCTTCAGGAAAAAAAAAATCTTCAATTGCCATTAGCAGAGAGAAATTCTTTCTCTGTTCAATAACTTTATAATTTAGTGCCTACACTAGAAATTAATAGAGCCCCAACTCAGAAGTATCTAAGGAATTGGCGCTGCCCGTATGGACTTCTCTCTGTTCAAATGAACCTTTTACCTATGGTCCCTGTATACCTTTCAATGATGATTCATTTTCTATTCCATTTTAAAGAATAGGATACAAAATCACAGAATTTCTATAGAACCACGATTTATCTAAAATGCCTTTTTCATTTACAAGACTATGGGGAAAACCAACTCAATTTGCCAGATTTGCATAAATATTGTGCGGCACATCCAGGGCTAATAATAACCTTAATGCCCCATTCTGATTTGTGGTGATGCAGCTGTAATCAAACTTCAGAGTTTTTTATATCTTATGAAGTAAAGCATATCAAGCATTATCTTTCCTGATAACAGTTTGGCTTTGCCATGTATTTCTTCAAAAATCCACTTTTCACGAGCAATTTTCATGCTAACTACACCAATGTTTGCTACAAGTAGTTAAAATATATCAGTGCTGCAGAATTCCTGCTATGAGATGGAACTTTATACTGCCATCTAAATTTAAATGTTTTCCCAGCCACGGGGGGAAATTTTTGTAGGAAGATTACTGATATTTGTTAATATGTATTATAAGGCATTCTTAAAGTTTTTGTATTTGACAGTATTTGACTGTCATGGGAATCTCCTCTTAAAAATTTTCTAACACAGAGGGTTAAAGAATTCTGTAAGTCACAGGAAAAATAATCAAGTCATATTTTTCCACTAAGTCAAGATGACATGTCTGCAAGAAATATGCATGATATCCTATTTATAATTACATAACTAAAGTCTGTCCGCAAGGAAATAGCACTTCAAAATTGGCAAAATTCTTTAATTACTTAGTCTTCGATCAGAAGAATCCTGAAAACCCATGACTTTTGTAGGTAAAAAAAAAAAAAAAAAGGTTTTTATTGTGTAGGGAAAACATCCTTCAACAGTGCTTCCGGTCTGGTTTCAAGCTGTAAAGCATGAGCACAGTTAGTTGTCTCAGTGCAGTCTGCTGCTGCTCTCTGCTGCTTTCCATTGCTGTTGGAAAGGACAGAGGAGATCTTGAGATGGCCACAGAAAGAAAATAAATGTTTGTTTTCAAGCAAAATGCTGACATGACTGCATATGAAAATATTAGATTTGCCATACTGTGGAATCTCACAGGAATATCAGCAGCATGGAAAAATGCTGTGTCCCCCTTGATTCCCTGGAATAAATGATAAATTCACCTCCCTAACCCTCTGCTTTCTCCCACTCTGACATGGAGACACGGCCTTTACTAGTTAACAGACTCAGGAGTTCACAGTTGTGAACTACATGTGCTAAAATTTAACACTTCTCACTTCTAAGATCGACCAAACTACTAAAACTGTTTTCTGTATTACATATTCTGTACTATATAACATGCAATTTTTATATATTATATAAAACAGACCCAGAGGAAGCAAAATCTAGTTGTCGGTCCTTGGTTCACTAAAGTCAATTTATCGTCTCTACTTCCTCCCAGAACCAGCTTTCTAGATTTTATATATGAAAAAGAATAAACTTGTCATTTCTCAGGAAAAAGTAGCACTTGATTCATTGCTTTAGCAGCAGATACTTCCCCATCTCTTTTTTTTTGTTGATGTTGTTGAAAGATTACTACATAAATTTCTGTGTGTATAATATTACATACTATGATGATATTCACCTTTGTTTCCTTCTCACATCTTCAGATTACCACTGAGTGCAGCAAGCTGAACTCCCTCAGGCTTATGGTAAGAATTAGGTCAATGATGTCTGGTCTTTCTAAACATACTCCAAAAATGCCTCTCCCAGGAGAGAATCACCCAAATGTGCTGGGTTAGACATATAGAACAAGATCCCTTAGAAATGTATTTAAAACTTGCAGTGAACCGGTTGCTTTTCCTTCCACACCTTCTCAATCTCTTGGCCTGAATCAGTGCCATTTAGAGGCAATGGACTGTTCGTCAAGCAAAATCATGAAATAAATCAGTATTATTTTCTCTTCAAGGGAAGAGAATATGGTCATATGGATCCCTTAGAGCTCTCTTTCTCATTTACCTCAAATTGTAAAAACAAAACAAACACAAAACGAACACGCTTAATTTAAGTTGAATTATATTTCTCTCTTGCATTAAGATATATTTTAAAATAAAAACACAATCATGTTTTATGCTTATTGTAACTAATGTTGG
>JAVCKT010019695.1:8155-24403 GCA_032273925.1 Rhynchotus rufescens | reverse complement strand
AATAAAAATTTTTTTTTTTTTTTTTTTTTTTTTTTTGCCTCACAAACACAAGAATGCACCTAAATAAGGATTTTACCTTCTTTCTGTTTGAAAATTAGTTCTGCGCAAGCCACACTTCCCAAGTAGCTGGATCTCTAAATCATGAGCTTCCATTCATGTTGGAATTCATGGTTTTGTGTTTTTTTCCCCCTAGATCTTTTGTATTTTTTTTTTTTTGCTTTTGTGTTTTTGTTCTTCCTGTTAAAATACTGGAGTGTGTTACTTTTGTTTCTCATTGTAGCTTTTTTATCCATTGAATTTTTTGATGACTAGGACTCTCCTTTTGAGCATTATGTGTCAGGAAAGAAAAGGCTGATGTATATTACCAGAGGAGATGGAAGAAAATTTCTAGGTATAAATAAGTGTATATATTAAATTGGAGCAAAAATATTACCTTCCTAATTAAAAAAAAGGAATCTATATATTCAGTGTTTTTAATCTGTGAGGAGCATTCTTATTCTAACTGCTAGCTAACTGCTAGTAACTACTTTAGTTTTCTTGTTTTCTCTAGCTGGCGACAGGGAAGAAGTGGCCAGACCAGTATTCACAATTGTGAGACTGGAGGGGTCCGTGTAGGATTAAACATCCGTGTGCCACGATGAGACAGCATCACCGTCCCCAGGTCGGATTTGCCACAAGGGTCCCCTGAGGAGGGGGCAGCCAGCAGGGCAGCACAGCCGGGCACGGCGCCGTCCTTGCAGGGTTCAGCTTTGGCCATTGGGTGCCAAACGCTGTTCCGACAGAAGGGCGACGAGGAGACCGAAGGGGAGAACCCAGGAAAACAGGAGCTGTGATACGTGATGCAGTAATAATTGACAGTGGATTAGCTGATTGGGCTAGAAATGTGATATGATTACACAGAAAGTGCACGCGTTTGGATATTGCCTGTACTGAGAAGTCTCAGGTGGGGAAGGCCGATGGGAATTCTGTGTAGCTCTGTTACAACTTGCTGGCCTGCAAGTGCCTCAGCTCCCGTTTCATACCAGAAGGTCTCCCTGGATGTAGCGAACTGTGGGATTGTGAGGGAGGCAGATTTACAACTGACATGAATTGACTTAATGACTAAAACTGAAGCAAGTTAAAGAGGTGCAGCTTGTGTAGAGGAGTCAGATGTTAGGTTTGAATAGTTGAAAGATGCAAATGCCAGGGAAGGACAGAAAGAGCTTACAGTGTTGTATTAGGTAGAAACAGGAATGGGATGAAATAGCAAGCTGCGTAGCAAGGACGTGTTTGCTAGCGGTGTTGTATCTTAAGCCATGAAATAATCTTGCAGAGCAGTGGAATTTGCAGCTCCACGTGTTTCACAGGCTGATGGGATGCATTTGGAGCCTCAGATGTTGCAGGGTTTTACTGCACATTTCCTTTCCCTGCAGCGTGACTCGCTCTGCAATGTTTAGTAGCCATTGTCTAACTCTGGGGTTGGCAGCAAGGGGCAAACCCAGTGTTGCATCATGTACAGGATTCCTGTGTTGCTTACTTCTCTGCATTAAGTGGAAAAAGAATCAAATATTTTTGCCAAGTGTGTTCTCTTTAAATTGCCTGAGTGACTCATGGCTATATTGCTCAATAAGTGGATACGAACACTTTTTCCAGTATTTCTTCCCATTGCTTTCAGGGACAATTTGCCTGCCCAAGTTAGTTATCTGTTACCTCCCTTCACTCTTCTATGCAAAAGTGTGGGGAAACAGGAACAAGGTGTGCTTAATTCCAGGGTTTATGTGCATTTTTGGTCTCCGATTCTTATCTAAAGGTGCTAAGACTAGAGTGAAGTAGTTCATTCCCATATATTCATAGGTGTTTGTCATCTGTGTGATCCTGTGCATATTCGCTTCAAAAATGTTCTCCTTGTTTATCAATGGCAAAACCTTCATTTGCTTCAAAACTTGCAAGAGAATATTGATCTGCTGAATTCTCTATAATCAAAAACATGGTAGGCTGCTGGATATTTTCGATACCTACAGCTCGCGTCTCTGTGGGAATGTGTTACTTGTGCATTACATGTGGGCTTTTTATTAGTAGATGGGCAGGTGCACTTGTTATTGTATAAATGGCTGAGTTGAGGCCAATAGGTGGTTGGCAGATGGGAATAGCATTAGGGAAACTGACCACGCTTGGGAAATTGTTTTTGGAATATCTCCTCTGATAATTCACTACTGTTGAAAAGTAGCTATACGGTGGCAAACTTGAGAGAGCTGTTTGTATGCTGCTGGGACTGAATTTACAGACTACCTTTCTCTGACTTGCTAAAAAGCTAGGGATTGACAACCCCTTTCATCCTGCATTATCCAGTGTAGCTTTTAACTCCAGGAAAACTATGTTCACAAATTGATGCTCTGCTCCTCTGGGGTTGGTGCAGAAACATTAAATTGTACTAAAATATTCATATGTGAGTGCATTTAGCTGAAAGCAATTGATGTGCTTTTCCCTGGAGAACAAAGTAAAAAAAAAGCTGTATGGACCTGCACTCCAGCAGACACCCTAACCGTGCTCCTTAAGGGTAATTACATGGCTTGGCTGATCAAAGGGTCTTAAAGTGAAAAAGAAATTGTTTGTGGGATGCTGTTTAGTATTGTGCACTTCTTGAGTGCAATATACTTGACAGCATCACCAAGTAGTAAACACTGCATAGTTGTTTGATATACAGCATAATATATGTGAACTAATGTCAAGCCAGAAAATATTTTAGTGGGTTAATAGCTTGTAATTGGAAGGAATCTGTTGTGTGAAGTAATTTTCATTATAAGGACTTCTTTCCAGTGCCATCTTCCTTTCACTCTTACAAAGGAAATAAAATGTCTGAGCTGCCTTTGGAAGAGTATGTGTTCCAAAGGGGTTCATTAAACTAGCTGTTTAAAAGCTTGCCACTGGTATGATGATGGATTGATGTACGCTGAGGCTTTTCAGTGTAATTCAGAAGTTGCCATAAAGATCAATAGTAGTGGACAGCACGCTTGCTGAGGAACCAACTCCTCTTGCATTGCACCTGGGAAAGATGCACAAGATGCACAGCAGGGCATTATAGTGTCCAGAAGTTACAGCTAGAAATTATTCCTGCAGTACTCTCAAGCAAATGTAGCTTTTAAATGCTCCAAGGCAGCCTAAGGCATTTGAAAGTACTTTCACAAGTAAAAACCAGATTATTCTGTAGGTAATTGAAAGAAGCAATGTGCACAGGGAAATAGCTGCGCTGCTAAAATGAGAAGCATCCTCAAGGAGCGCCCTGGTGACGTTTATCCTCCCTGCAGGTGACGGGCTGCGGGAGCGTTGGCGGCAGCTCCGAGCTGGGCTGGGCGCTGCTGCGCTCGCGGGCACCGGCTGCCCCTCGGGGCAGGGACCCCGAGGCAGCAGGTCTGAGGATGGGCGAGGGCGGCTCTTCTGGGTGATCGGGGGGACGATGACCCACCGTGGGAGAAGTACCAGCTCTGCCTCTTCGGGGGTTTGTGGAGAAAACGGTGCAGTGCCAGGTTAATACTTTATGTACCAAATGGGGAGTCACATTCTTGATTTGGACTCTTGTTTGCAAGTAGGGTAAACTGGGGGCTTTGTGTTTTCTTTCTTTTTAGGGGTTTTGTGATGCAAGCCTGTGCTTACAGCCTCTGGGGTCTCTAGCAGGCCCCTGGCTCCCGCCGCTGTAGCGAGCTGGCGTGTTGCAGGACAAGCTCAGACACTTGCTTTCTGTCTGCTGCGTTGCTGGCAGGATCCACCTCGGCTGCTGCCATAGGCCTTGTGAGAAGCCTGACGGGTACCGTACGTGCCGATGCCATCTCCGACCGTGTTTCCATAGCACATCTTCAATTCTTTTCAAGTTTGCTTGTCCCGCTTGTGCCTGCCTGCCCGCTGCTTTCTGCGCTCTGAGGCTGTTCAGTAGGTTCAGCTTTCTGTGCTGCTCCCTTCCTCCCCTGCGCCCTTCCACACCGTGCGCTCCTCCTTGGAGCAGCTTCCAGGGATGCAGCACGGCTGGTGCAGCTGGTGGGAGGCCTGGCCCGTGCGATGCAGAGCCTGCTCCTGCTTCGGCCCGGCCTCCCGGAGCGAGTGCTCTCTCTGCAGAGAGCTCTGCTGCTCCTTGCAGTGCCCTGGGGCCGGGCACGGGCGCCTGCCGCCCGTGGCCGCTGTCCCCTGCACGGCCTCACGGCAACGGAAAGGGTGGGATCCAGCCAAAGCTGCGACAGAAACTACTGATTGCAGAGAAAATAACATTTTCAAACTTTCCAAACAAGCGACCTACCTTGCAAAGGATTTAAAAGTTCTTACTCTTTCCTGGCTTCTCAGGGGAGCAGTCTATTGAATAGACCAGTTCTTTTGGTCAGAGAGCCAAAAGCAAATAACTAAGCGGGTAGGTTTTAAATGTAGAGTAAATGCTTTTTAGGCGGCTTGGTAATTTATAAATGTCCTTTTAATGAAACATCTTTGTCTTTCCTAGATATTTTAATAGAATACATACATAGGCATCTGGCTCTTGGTAACCTGGATTCTTTCCAAAGACTGAACTTCAAAATGTTAAACAGAGTGATAAGAGTCTCTGGTAGTCTAGATGACTAGCACTTAATGAATTGCTCCAAAAATCAAATTACAGTAATGTATTTTTAAAAAGAGCTCATGCTAAAGACTATGGGATGTTACTCTAATTTCTTCTGTAACATCTGTTCTCTTATTTGGTATAATTAAAATATTGCATTCTTACCATGAGTTCTCATATGAACATATTATATTACATTGCAGCTGTGGTTAAAATGTGTTGACCTCTAATAGTAATGTATTCAGCAAAAAGCAATTGGGACTAAGAAATTTTTGAGTCTCCACCAGCTGTGTGGTTTTGTGCAAGTACATGGACTAGATTCACTGTATCAATTTCAAAGCCTGTTTTAATAGGAAATGCCCTGTTCCTGCTCCATTTCCCTTCCCTTCAGTTGTTAGAGGAGACAGCTTTTGTAGAAAAGTGGAGAAAAGCTTCATAAATTTTATTTATCTATGCCTATTTAAAAGTCAGTGTAATAGGTAAAATCTGTAGCTGTAGAAACATCAGAGTAATCTCTGTTTTTTTTTTTTTCCCCCCTCCTTCTTTTAATTGCTATAATGACTCTCAGGCCTGGGTGGAAGCAGCAGCCCGTGCGCTCTGTGCCTGCCCCCCTTTGCCAGCCCCGGCAGCAGGTCCAGCCTGCTGTGCAGCTGTGCTCTGCGCTGCCACGTCCGGAGCCGCTTCCCTGCCACGCAGCTCTCCAGGGCCACATAGGTGGGATCGTCCGGTCCTTCCCAGACCCCCAAAGCATTTCTTGAATTCGATGTGTCCGTTTGCAGCTGTGGAGCAGCCTCGGCACATTTAGAGAGGCGGTTCTGTTCTGTTGGAGCCCCCGTGCGGCTGCGCCGGCGATGCCCTGTGTCGCACCCCGGGCTGCCTGGCACGCGGCTGGTGTCGTTGAGCTCGTGCACGCGCAGCCCTTGATGCTCCCCGCAAAACAGGATGCGCTGTCGCCAGCAGCAGCCACGTGCCGGGGCTGGGGGGACTTGCAGCTCTATTCAGTCATCCCCTAGCCAGGCTCAGGTGTCAGAGCAGTGCTGTAGTTGAGAAGCAGTTGCGGAGCTTGTGGAATCCCTCAAGGTGAGTGCAGCAGCGTGGTGTTGGAAACGTGGTGCTGGCATTGCGGGGCTCGGAAACCCAAGCCCCAAAACACCCATGTTGTGCTGCTCACCAAATTCTGAGTTTTTATCGCCTCTTAATGAGCTAACAACTTAAATTTCTATTTTGGAGTGGAAAGTATACGCTGACTGAAGTGCCTCACGCTGGCTCCTGCTATTTCATGGCTCCAGAACATGAAGTTTCAGGAGTCTTATCAGCATGTGGCAGTCTGAAGGGTTGGAAATGAGACCTCGACCCACTGACGTGTACTGCAGCCCAGGCCGACGCTGCGCTGCCTAGAGGCCGACGTGTCTTAATGCCTGTTTGAGATGTGCTCGCTACAAACGGGCCGCTCTGGAGCCAGGCCAGGGCGCTGAGAAACTCCAGTGCAACCAGCGCAGTTACCTTTTGCCAGCACTGCCCTTGTAGTAAGTGCATTGGGGAGAAGTTTCCCCTTTGGTTTCCTTCCATAAAGCCAGGAGCTGAACAGCACAGGCTGGGCTGGAGCAGGGGGCAGCAGCCGCTGGGAGCAGCACGTGTGCCTGGGTGTGGATCGATCGTTGCGCGGATGACTTTCAGCTCAAGGGAAGCCGTGTTTGCTGCTGTCGATACAGCTTTATTTGCGTACAGATTTTTCACCCGTGTGAGTGGGGTCTCCTGGGGGATACGGGGCTGCCGGGCGCGCGGGGACGAAGCCGTGCGGCTCGTGAGCGGCGGTGCCGGGCGCCGCGGGGCTGCAGTGCGCCCGGCTCGCGCCGAGGTGCGAGACCTCTTGACTGCCAACTCCCTAAGGTGGAAACACCCGCGTTCCTGTCACGCTTAAAGGATCCTAGAGCTCTCAAGTGAAAAAGACTGGGATTTTTATCGAGCGAGCCCATTTTTAGGCAACTGTGTTATCTCCTGTGATGATCCTCCACTTGCAGATTATCTTGCTTAATATTTATCTTAGGAATTGCCAGGCTCACGGGTAGCACTGGTGGCCCTGCACTGTGGTGGGGACGTGGGTGTGTGTTAAGCACTGTCCCAGCTGTCACATGTTTGATGCACATGTCTTTTTCTTTTCTTTTTTCTTTTTTCTTTTTTCTTTTCCATCATCTCTTTTGCCAGATGTGTGTTTTGGTATTCTACTTTTACAACTACATTGGTCATCAGCATATTGTGCTGCCATTAATAGCGAAAACTACTTTATAGAAACCACCATGTGATACTCATTTTGAGTAGGGTCGTGGTGCTTACTGAAACTGTACCATGGGTGCCAAAAATGTTTTATTTTTATTCTCTTCTAGGAACTTTATATTGCTGTGGGAATATCTGGAGCAATCCAACACTTGGCTGGGATGAAAGACAGCAAGGTATGAATTTGGATGTGCTGGAAAAGAATTTGAGGAAGGAAAAAATTTGAATTGTTTGATTTGTTAAACAATTCAGATGTTTAACAGAAATGTTAAACAGTTCTCCAGTTTTTAAATGTTACGATCGCTGGTTTGTTTGATGTTTTAAAGCATGTTAGCTTGCTAATTAGGTGTTGTGGAAGATCATCTAACACAGTAGAAAAACTATTGCACTAAAACCCAAAGTGATAGGTAGAAGAAACTAATTGACTTTGTTTATTTAAAAAAATGCCCAAACTCTATACAATAGTTCCATTCACATTTGTTTCAGAATATGACATATTAATTCATGCATAACAATGTGCAATTTGAATTATGAACTTACAATTCCATAAAGTAAAAGATGTCTCTGACATTCCTGCATTTAGGCATTCAAATGGAAACCTATTATAAAATGCCAGTAAAACTTTAAAAGCTTTAACTCGTTGGTTGCCAAAACAAATAATCCCAAATTGGAATTGCCAGCGTGTGACCCACAAAGCAGCACTGGGAAGCGGAGCAGGATTCCCTGCTGAATCGCACTGTCGAATGCCAGACGCCTCCCCCCACACACCAAACAGTGGGTTGTCCTGAGCACCTCCAGCTGGTTTTAGAACATTAGGACTATTTTTTATTATTTTCAGGGAATCCATTGCAAATTTCAATGAGCTTATTAGTGCTTTCAGCACCCAGTTAAAACCCTTCAGAAGGTTTGCAAATTTTGCTTGCAGATCCCTAATTTCTTGTCTGACCCCTGACACACTGTAGTGCGTTGATGTGGCTGGTATTTCTCATCACATGCCTGAGAATGATTTACAAAGTTCTTCTGGATTAGTGATTAAATCTCAGATATGTGGGGGAATTGACGGCCCCAGGATTTGGGATCTCCTTGGGTCCCATGCGGCCGTTTGCAGTGGCCAGTGGCTGCAGTAATAAGGACTCCTTTAGATGCGGCCTCTCCAGCAAGGGTTTTAGGGCAGGACAATTAGCATGGGACGTTCATTGATAACTCTTCGTTTCATGCTGCTGTGGACTTGATCTGACCCCGTTTGTGTTCATCTCCTGCGTTACCTTGATAAGACACCAGCAGGACTGAGAAAGAGCCTCATTTTGCTTTTAAGCATTAGTATTTCCTTTGCTGTAAAATCGTCGTGCCGCAAGATTGTGCACTGCTGTAACTGTAAAACGTCTGCTTCGGGACCTTCTCCGCTGCCACCTTTGGTGATAGGAAAAAAAGCCTTTTGTATGAAATAAGGACAGGTAAAAGGTGTTGGTAGGCGTGGCTTTACTGTTTATTTTCTCCCATTTATCGCGTTTTCTGTTTTAAACAAAAGATGTATCATGAACTTCAGTTTTATTGGTGTTTCAGAGGTGTTCCGCTTGCCTAAAGCCAGAGCGAATAGGTGTTGTAGTTCCTGAAAGATCCAATTTATGGAACATAAAAGAATGATGGAGCCGTGGGAGGGGTCTCGGGGGTGTCCCCCGTCTTCCCTGGGCGCAGTGAATTAGCCGGCGCCGTGAACTTGCACACTCCCGGACACGCTTCCCAAAGTAGTCAGATGCTTTCTACCAAGTGAAATGTATAATTTATTTGTTCTTTTACAGCAAGGTAGAAGATGAAGCTTTTGAGGAGACCTAGAAAATGGTTGTTGCTTTCTTTCCTTCTTTCTCCTCCCCCAGGAGGTAGCCACAGTGTTTGCTTTGAGCTTTAACGTGTACAAGTTTTGCTGCCAGCAGGTTACGCTACGCAAGTTTCTTACCCTAGAAGATGGTTAAATGCTGGGGCAGGGGAACTGGGTCTTACTGAAAAGTTACTTTACCTAAAGGAGAGAGTCAGGGGAAGACTCGGAGCGCTCTAGGTGAGCACGTAGAGCCCACAAAGAAGCAGCTGTTTCCAGTCCCTATCTACAGGCTCTCAACTAGGTTTGGTTTCCCACACGTAGGGGGCTCGTGCTCCCAAACAGGTAAACTGAAATAAGAGCAAAAAGGAGTTTGGGGAGCGCTGCCGGAGCAGCGGGGCTAGGACACTGCTCTAGGTCCAGCCATAAACAGCATGGGCTTTAGACAGAGTCACGGGATACAAAAGTGACCTGTGAAGGCAGAACATTCGTGTGGGCTTGAAAAACACCGACTTTGCCACCGCCCTTGAGTTACTGCCACGGGCCACGTGCTGCCGGGGCAGCAGGGGAGCGAGCGGCAGTGCCGCACACAGCCTGGCACGGGGCAGGGCCGGGCCCGGCTCCCTCCTTTCTGGCGCTCTCCCCCGCCTGCCATGGCCGCTCACAGCTGTTTTGCTGGGAGCTCGTGCAGGCAGTTACCAAGTGCTCTGAATGACCTGCATGGAAGATCTACAATCAAGGCAGGCAGCTTTCCACGCGTGGTGTTGGGCGTTAGGGCACATGCACTTTTTTGGCCGTGATCTCTCTGTTAATCTTGTGTAGGAGGGAGTTGTCCTCTCAAACCCCCTCCCTCTGCACCCCCCCCGCCTCCAAAAAAGGAAAAAACAAAAACACACACACAAAACCCAACCACCTCTTTAACTGTTCTCCACTTTAACTGTTCTGCATGGAGGTCTGTGCTGTGAGCAAGGGAAAGGCCTTTATAGAAAATGGTATTTTTGGTCCTTGTCATAAACAGCTGGGCTCTGTGTTGACGGCTTTGTTGTTGGGGGGGACGGGACTCTATGGAGAGGTGTTTGGTCAACACGTGCACGCTCAGCGCCCGGCTCTCCTGTCACTTGCAGACCATCGTTGCTATTAACAAGGACCCGGAAGCGCCCATATTCCAAGTGGCAGACTTTGGCCTCGTGGCAGACTTGTTTAAGGTAAGGCTGAATGTGAAATGGGCGGGGGACAGTATTAAAGGCACGTGCTTGTATGAGGGTGTCTGGCTGCCTGTTTTCTTAGTTTCTGGTTGTTGTTTTGCTTTTAAAACTCTGGGGTGATAGTGATTTCAGCAGCAGTCCCCAGGTTCAGGCCCTGTGCGGGAGTGTTTGTGCAGCGCTCACTGGGCCTTTATTCCCGTTTCCTGGATTTGACCCATTTTGCCCCCCGGCTGCGTGTTGAAGGGCCATGGGGGCCGTGCCTCGCGTGGCCGCAGAGCGGGGCGGCAGCGGCACTGCCAGCACTTAATGCCCTTCCTGAACTACTGCCCACAGCCTTGGCAGCGAGCGCACGCCTCTTCCTAAGGCAGAGAGCGGGGCGCGCGCTGGAGAGCCACCACCTAGGCAATTTCTGTAATAAATTTTGTACGAATGCATTATTTCCACCTAATGGAAATGCAGCACTTGTAAATAATTAAGCGGCCGCATCCAGCAGCGGGGAGAAGGGCCGGGGGGAGAGCGCTGCGGGCTGGGGTGACCCCCGGCCCCGCGCCGGGCCGCGCAGCAGGGCAGGGGCACGCGGGGAGCGGGGCTCGCGCTGACCCTGTATTGGTGTCCGCAGGTGGTGCCGGAGATGACGGAGCTCCTGAAGAAGAAGTGAGGCAGCGCGGGCTGCGCGGAGGCGCCGTGCGGGCACCGGGCAATAAAGACTCGTACGGAGCTGGCGCGCGGGGCCTGCGCGGCGCCCGTCCCTTGGCCGCACTGCCCGAGTGCGGGAGGAGAGGGGTAGGAGGGCGAGAACGAGTGGAGCGGGACGGGAGGGAGAGAGAAGCTGCAGGAAGGGACGGGCACTGAGGGAAGAACTGGGAAGAGTGAAGAAAGGAGGAGGGAGAAAAAAGAAGAAAAAGGGAAGGGAGGATAAATGGAAGGCAGAAGAGGGAAGAGAAGGCATGAAGGAAGGAGAAAAGGGGGCAGACAGGAAAACAGGTAAGGAGGTAAAGGAAGAAGATGGCAAGAAAGGGAGGAAGAAAAAGGGAATGGATGAAAGGAAGGAAGGAGAAAAGAAGCATGATAGCAAGGAGTAGAGGGAGGAAGGCAGGAGAAAGGAAGGGGGAAGGGAGAAAACAAAGGACAGGGTAAGGAACAGGAAAGGAGGGAAAAGGATTGGGGGAAAAAGTGGGGAGCAGAAAGGAAGGGGAAGGAGGATGAGAGGAGGAAGAGAGCAGGAAAGGTAAGAGAAATGAAATGCATGAAGCAGGGAATGGAGGAAGGAGGGAAAGGAAGAAAGGGAATGGGAGAAAATAAGGGATTGAGGGGGGAGACAAGCTGGCAGGAAGAAGGAAGAATTGGGAAGGACAAAGGGAAGGAAAAGGAAGCAAGGGTTGGGGGAAGGAAAGAAAGATGGGAAGGCATGAAGGGACAGGAGAACAAGGGATGGGAAGGAGAGGAAAGGAAAGTAAACATGGGGAATGGAAAAGGGAGAAAAGTGGTAGGAAGAAGGCAAGAAGGACTAGAGGGTAGAAAGTGGGAGAATGGGGGAAAGGGAGAAAAAAGGAAAGGGAAAAGTAGGGAAGGGAAAGAATGGAGAAGGATGGGGTAGAAGGAAAAAAAGGAAGGGTGAGGAGAAGAAATGGCAAGGGGCAGGAGAGAGAAGATATGAAGCAGGGGAAGAAGGAAGGGAGCAAGGAAAGGGATGGAGGGAAGAAGCAAGCATGTAGAAAGAATGGGGGAAAAGGGAAGAAGGATGGAAGGAAGCAAAGATTAGAAAGGGAATGCATGGAGTAAGAAAGTGAAGGAGAAGACCTGGAGGAAGGAGGAAAAGGTGAGCACAGGAAAGGAAAAATGAAGGTGGTAAAGGAAGATGGGAAGGGAGTAGGAGTGGAAGGGAGGAAGAAAGGAAATTAAGGGAATGGGGAATGGAGAAGTAAGAAAGAAAAGAAGGTAGATAGCAAGGAACGACTAGAGTGAGGAAAGGAGGAGGACAAGGGGAAAAGGAAGAAAGGAAGAAAAAGGAAAAAGAAGGGTAGAGAGAAAATAGAAAAGGGAGGAAGAGAACAGGACAGGGATAGAAGGAGGGAAAGGGAACAAAGAGGTTGAGGGAGGAAGCACAAAGACCATGGCAAGAATTGGGAAGAAGGAAGGAAAGGAGGGGGAAGGAAGCAAAGATTAGAAAGGACAAGGAGGAGGGAGGAAGGATAGATGGCATAGAAGAGGGAAGAGGAGGAGAAGATATGGAGGAAGAAGGAAAAATGGACAGAGAGAAAAGGAAAACAAGGGAAGCAGGGGAAGCAGGCAAAGATGGGAGGAAGGGAGGAGGAGGGGAAGGAAGAAAAAAGTGGACAAGGGAAGAGAGACATGGATAGGAAGATGGGGGAGGGGAAAAAAGGAAAGGGAAGGGGAAGAAAGGAAGATAGACTGGGAAGAAGCAATAGGAAAATACGGAAGGGTGGGAGCAGAACGGAAGAAAGATGGGAAAGGAAGAAGAAAGGGAAAGAAAGGCACAAAGCAGGTAAGAGAAGTACAGAAACAAGAAAAGAGGCTGGAAGAGGAAAGGGGAAGGAAGTGGGGAAAGAACAGACTGAGATGAAGCAGGGGGACACAAGGGAGAGGAACTGGGAGAAAGGAAGATGGAAGCAAGAGGATAAAAGACAGGAGGACGGGAAGAAGGATAAATAGAAGCCATGGAGAAAAGGAGGAATAAAAGTGAGCAAAGGAAAACAAGGAAAAGAGATGAAGGAGAAGGGAGGAGGAGGAGAGGCAAGGAAGGGAGGAAGAAATTAAGGAAATGGGGAATGGAGAAGAAAAGGAAAAGAAAGACACAGAAAGGAAGGCAGATAGCAAAGAAAGATGGAAGATGAGAGAAGGAGGAAGGAGCAAGAAAGGGAGAAGTGAGAAAAAGGATATGGAAGAGGAAAAAGGGAAGGAAGAAGAGAGGAGGAAGAGGATAGATGAGATAAATGGAAGGTGTGAGGGAAAAGGAGGGAAAAAAAGGGAACTGGGAAAGAAGGGACTGAGGGAAGAAGCAGGCACACAGGGAAGAAGAAATGGGAAAAGGGAAGGAAGATGGAAGCAAAGGTTGGGGAAGATGGGGAAGAGATGAAGAATAAATGGAAGGCATCAAGCTGGGACAGGGGAAGGTATGGAGGAAGGAAGGGAAAAAAGCAGAAAGGAAAACTGAAGGAAAGGAGAGGAAAGGAGAAAGGAAATGAAGTGGAGAATGGAGAAGAAAAAGGAGAAAGGCTTGAAAAGGGAGCAGAAAAAGGAATGAGGGAAGAGGAAGGGGAAAGGATGAAGGGAATGGTGGAATAAGGAAGAGATCACTATGGAAAAAGTACGAGCTGGAGGAAGAGAGCGCAGGGAGGAGGCGCTGGAGGGCAGCGAGACACGGACACGGCACACACATCTCTGCCATCCTTTATTCCCCCACGCGCGGCCCCTGCCCAGCCCCGAAGGCGCCCCCCTCCAGGCTGGTCCTGACCCGGCCCCAGGCAGGTCCGTGGTGCCCCCGGCCCGGCAGCTGCTCTGGGCCGCCCCTTGGCCCTGTGGGGCAGCCGCGGTGACACCAGGTGCTGTGGGGCTGCTCCTGGGCGCACAGTGCCACAGGTCCAGCCCGGCCCTGGGGCTGGCGCTGGGTCCCCTGCCCCCAGGTGCCTGGGTCCAGCCTGGCCCTGAGCCGGTGGCAGCGGCAGGGATCGAGCACCTCTTGTGTCCATCCCCCTGCCCGAGCAGTGGGGCAGCCTACGCCTCAGGCACCCTGCCCAGCCGCGGCTCCGGCGGCCCCAGTGCCCCGAACTTCTCGTCGATGACCGGGCTGCCCTGTGGGCACTCGATGAGAGGCTTGAGCTGGAAGACGTCCAGGCTCTCCTGGTTCCTCCGGTTGAGCATGCTGAGCCGGTGGCCCAGGTTGGGGCTGGTCCCGGCCGAGCCTCCTGGGCTGGGCAGCTTCAGGTTGACGGGATCCAGCCCCTTCTGCGCCAGGCAAGCGTCCTCCGAGAGGGACGAGAGCAGCTCCTGCACCACGGCGCGGGCCACGCGCTGCCGGGCGGGCACCAGGTCGCCCTGTGGGCCGGGGCCGCCCGGCGGTGCCTCCTCACAGGCCGTGCTGCAGTCCGGGGAGGAGCCCAGTGTCTGGCTGCTCTCGCTGAGGGCCTGCGGGCCCGAGCTGCCCGTCGACCTGGAGGCGCTGCCAGACGTGATGCTGGCTGAGGTGCCGGTGCTGCCCAGCCTCACGGGCACCTCCACTGTGAAGAGGTCGGAGGAGATGTTGGGGCGGTGGATGTCGATTGCGGCTGTGGTGACCACGCAGAGGGCTGCTTCAGGGCCGGCGCTGTCTGCAGGACCACATGGCAGAGAGAAGCACGTGAAAATGCAGCCCGAGCCACAGCTGTGTCCAAAGGGGCATTCATGGGGGGGGAGGGGGGGGGTGTCACTTGTCACAGCCGCTTCCCTCTTGAAATATTTCTGTTTCCAAAACCACTGTCCCTTTTTTGTGCATGCTGTTGTGCATGGGCATCTCTAACTTGTCTATATCTCCATTATATACCACATTACCCCATGGAATACCCCCTCCATATACCCCAATGATATTTTGAACTGTCTTTCTACCATTTCACCCCGAAGGGGGAGAATTTCTGCCTTGATCCACATGTCCAGGGAGAAAACCAAGCTACCCCAGTGCCTGTCCCCTTCAGGAGCACTGGAGTCTTGGTCAGGCCACCCTGGTTTACAGCACGTAGTGCCACACAGCCCTACCCAAAACTCAGCCTCTCCCCACCTTTTTAAGGGACACTTACCACTGCTGGGCTCATTGTAGTAGCGACTGATGTAATTATTCATGTCGTCCTCTGAAAAAATAAGAAGGCAGCCATTAGAAGACCCTTTTTTGGCTAAATGCCCGAGATCCCCATGTGAAAAACCTCTCCCGTGTCCCATATGCCCAGAGACTGGCTTGAGCTCTCCAGCGTGTGCTGTGCGGCCGGGATGTGGAGGTGCTGCCCTCTGCGGCACCGCTGCACATGCACTGCGTGGCAGGGGCTTCCCCATCACCGCACGCAAAACCAGAACATTTTTTGCACCCACTGGGAAAGGAAAATAACCACCTCGGTTTGGAGCCCGCCGTGGCTATTAAAGGAGCAACCGGGCTGGCTGCCGAGCTCGCCGCCAGCCTGACTGACCCAGCCCGAGCTGTATCGTGTGCTCTAAAAGCATCCTCGCCTTTTAAGTGCTCTTTTTGATACCATGTTTCAGCAAACCATGCTCATCCCTTTGAGCCAGATTTCCTTCAGCCCCCCTGGGCCTCTGTGGCTACAGTCTTGCCTTTTCACAGCACATTGCGGTTTGCAGGTGAAAGAAACAGATGTTTTCCGGGGAACACTCTCTGCACACAACAAGACCCAAACCACCAAGCACTCTGTACCTGAAATAGCTGCACTCGCAAGAAGGCAATCTAACCTGACACTGAAAGGCAACAGGGTTGTCTGTCTGGTTTCATTGGATCTTAAAAGCTTTTTTGGCCCTTGTTGATCTTTAAATGCCTGCAGTCAGAGGTGTGCTTTGTGCTAATGCCTGCGTTTAAAAAAGGGGCCTCAGAGTAGCTCAAGGCAATGCCGCTGGATGAGGAGTACATTGCAAGGCTTTTCAGCTAGCTGCTACTAAAATACACTTCATTTCAATCATCCATAATTCACATTCTAAATGCCACCAAACCTACCAGTACAGACGCAGGTTCTTGCTCTGGGGGGGACCCTTTGGCTCTGTGCAGAATGTAGCTGCATATATGCGGGTTTTTTTTTTTTTTTTTTTTTTTTTTTTGGTGATGTGTTTGCTGCAGGTTTGAATCCAAGACTATTTCTAAGTAGAGAGAAGAGGAAAATGGCCACAGCTGAGGCCTGGATGCGGGTATGTTGCACCCTGGGCACCCCTTGCACTGGCCCACGCTCGCTGAAGGCAGGGGAGCCGGCCAGGATGCTTTGCACTAGGGAAGAAAAAGAAAAACCAACTGGAAAAGTTATTTGTCTGGTTTCCAGTACGACACTCAATTCAAACCTCCCAATCAATGCTTTAGGGTCGCACACCATTACTGGGCTGCTCCTCAGCCAGCAGAGCACATGAGTGACCTGTTTGCAAGGCAGAGAGTTGCCTGCAACCGAAGGGGTGCTGCCTAGGCGCTGGGCGGGCAGTGGCCAGTGCAACCCCCAGAGCAGGACCTCCTGCTGCCAGCACTCGCAGAGCTGCGTGCGGCTCTGCGCCTGCACGGCGGCCACAGCGCTCGCTCCTGCTGAGGGAGGCAGCCATCCTAGGCACACAGGTCTGCCTTGCTAAAAGCTTTACAGATAGATAGGACTGGGGGGGGGGGGGGGTGAAAAAAATTAAAAAAAAAACATTTATTTTTACCCGAAAAATTT
>JAVCKT010019694.1:18819-35971 GCA_032273925.1 Rhynchotus rufescens | reverse complement strand
GAAGTGGTGAGATTTTAATCTGAAATTATTTATTCTTTTATTTCTGTCTATTATCTCAAGACTAGGTCTGGAATGATTTATTTTATCATCTCAGTCATTTCTGAAGTGTTACTGGTTTTATAAAATTGAATAAGATTTCTCATAGATCATAGGTACTCAGGTAAATCCACACAGATTAAAATATTTTTTAATATTTACATGTTCAAAATCAGATGTTTCTGTTTTAATCATTTAATTGTTTAAATATTATATGTTACCATTTGAAAAATAATCTACTAAATCTGGTAGTGGGATCAATTAATCCTAATAATTTCTATCTGGATAATTATGCAAAGGGAATGAAATATTTGGGGTTATTTATTTATTTATTTCAAATATTTTTTAATTACAAACATTGTGATTTTGGGAAAATCCAAAGGAAGTGATTCTAGATGTGATTGTCATTGAGTAATTTTCAATCTAGTGAAGCAGTTATTGGACTGACATATTTTTTCTTATTCAAATCTAGATATTTTTATTAATCATTTACATTCAAGTATTCAGCATTTGACTAATAGAGAGTATCTTTCTACACCATCTGCTTAGATTCTATACTAGCTTTGCTAAGGACTTATCAGTTTGCTTCTTTTCTAACAGTTAAACTTTGTATACATGTGAATATGTACATTTAATCTATGAAAAATAGGAATGGATAGCATACAGTGAATCAAGTCAAGGTTAGTGAAGTTCTGTCTGGACTTTTTCCTTTATATGAGGAAATTCTATAGCAGGGAATTCTATCTACCTGTCCTCAGAATAGAATGCAAGAAAGTGTGTGGGGTAAAGAGAAAAAAGATTATAAAATTAGGAAGGAAAATAGCAAAAGGAGGAGATTTATGTAGTGTTCACCATCATAGTGCAGCACAGATGGTTTTCTTCCCCAGAAACATAAAAAAAAAAAAAAAAAAATTGTTTAGACTAGGCTGACAAAATTTGTGGTTATATTAAAATGGCATTGTCAATTCTTATGTTTATTGATTATATTTAGCAATTTACCACGACACAAAGTAGTGAAAAATAATAGGCAGAAATGATTTTGGTAAAGGTTCGTAGAAACACAGGACATATGCTGGAATCCTAAACAAATACAGATATTGTTACTCTTTTTATTACAGTCAGGCAGTAACTATCTAATCCAAAATTCACCTGAACCCGTTTAATGAACCCATTTAATTTTTATATTTCAAAGATATCTTTAAAAGTAAAGCTGTATAAATATGAGAAATATTTACTAGAAATGCATTACAGATGCATTAGACTAAAAATCTTTGCTTGCAATAGGATATATTGTCATCTAATAAAAATTCATATATATTAAAGTTAGTGAAGCTGGGCCAATTTGTTTGCCAGGTGTTTTGCAACAAATGATTTTTTTCTACATTTATTCAAACTTAACAATGACATCCTAATGTAAAAGATTTATTAGCAGTTTGTCATTTTTTTCTTCTTCATCTGCCATTATGATGCTAAATGTTTTTTCTTTTGCCCCTATTCCTCTTACTCTTCTTTATAGTAAAGGATGATTGAAAAATGAAATATGAAAGGTTCAGATGAACATGAAATCCACATTTCTTAGGGCTGTCATACAAAGACCTACGAAATTTTCCGTTTGCCCAAACAGCTGGAGACATAGTCAGATCCCTGGCAGGAACTATCATCTTTCTTTTTCCTTGATGGAAGATTGAGGAGGTCCATAATTTTCCATGATTACATTAAGAAATGTTGCTGTAGCAAAAGACATTCTTCAAACATGTAAGGAATAGTGAGTATTCTAGTTTGATGTCTGCCCATAATTAATGACAAGCAGTAAGTGATAAGAGATCTGAAAATGACTCCAATAAATTTTTCAGAGGAATAGTATTCTTCTATTAAATGATATATAACAGTATATAGTGATTTTTTTCCCTCTATTCCTTCTCTCATTCATTCCTGGACACATACAGAATGCACAGAAATACAATTAGCTCTGATCTAGGAGTCAAATATTGTAAGACAGGGCCAGGGTTAGATGAGTTAGATGAAAAGCAATACTGCATTTCTAGTAAATGAAAAAATACTATAATTATCTTGGAATTTTTCAAATTTAAATGTATAACATTTATAAATATTTTCTCTAGGCAACAAAGTTTTATATTTTTTCTCTCTCTTTTCTACCAAGGACAATCAGAATGACAAAGCCACTTGTGAACATCATGATTTTTTTTCTAAAGTTGCAAATGTCTATTTTACAATTTGAATTTCTACAATTTATTCTCTTCAAAATGTTAAGTATTATCTCCTCAAGTTTATGTATTATCTTATCAAATCTCATCAACAAACTCTTTTAACATAATCAATCATCTAAAGGTGGCAAAGTTACTATTTGTAGTTTCCTTTTTGCATGAGTATTTGAAAGAACATTCTTGAATGTTGGAGATAAGCAATTAAGAGAAACTGGGATGGAGCTGGGATGGAGGGAGTAGTCAATCACTCTTGTACCAAAAATCCAATGAATAAAAAACAAGAAAGAAAGATCCTATTTAAACAAGCATTATTTTAAAGTCAATAAAAGCACTGGGAGGTCTAAATAATATATTGTTAGTCAGGATACATTGTACTACAATACTTCTACTAAAAATAGCTAAATGTACTAATTGAAAAGTCAGGTCAGTTAGGGCAAGAATTCATTACTTTTTTTTGCTACAGAGTATCTCTCTCATATTCATGATATAATAACCAGGTTTGTTTTCCCTGCAAGCTTCAGGATGTTTTTTATAGTACTCAAAAATAACATTATGATGAACACAGGGAGGATCTACACATTACTTTTTCTTTATTAACTTCATAACTTTCAGAAAAGGGGAAAAAGCTTGTACAATGGTAAAAAGCATATATGTAACCATCACCTTTAGCTATTACCATGAATTTCCTATTCTGCAAAATCTCTCAAAGATACACCAATATCAAAAGGAATAATCAGAAATTAACTATATCAAATGCCTTAGGGAAAACGTTAAATACTTAAGGCAAACTTTCTTAACAGTGAAGGTGACAGAGTACTAGAACAGGTTGCCAAGAGAGGTTGTGGAGTCTCTTTCTCTTGCCCTGTGCCACATGCTCTAGGTGACCCTGCATGTGCAGGGAGCTTAGACTAGATGATCTCTAAAGGTCCCTTCCAACCTTAAGGATTTTATGATTTTATGATTCTATAAATATAATCCAGCTTACTAAAATTTTGCTATTACATTGAGATTTGATAATGCCAATTTAGATATAAAGTTGATGGAGCATTCCTATTAAAAACAAAATAAAAATACTAAATATTGTGTAAATCAATAAATAAAATCCAAATAAAGATTTTCTAGAGCTTCATAGGGATAAAGGTGATATATTTCTTAATATTTACTTGTCTCATCTTTGAAATATAAGCTTTATCAATTGAGATAAGTTTTTTGTTTTCATGATTTACCGTCTAACAAGGGGTAATAGAGGATAAATAATTCTTCAAACAAATACCTTCGTAAAGATATAACAAAACTAGATGACCTCTGCTTGTTTAGACCGTTCACTATAGAATGGCTATTTCTACATCTTTACTAGCATAAAATATTTTCAGATTATTTTTTCCGAAAAAGCCAAGTCAAGTAATCTAAACTAGTAGGCATATAAACCTATTTGCTGACTTTATATGAACTAGGATGTGCACTGCGCACAGATGTAGATAATAGTCTTCTGGATGCTGTTAAAGACTTTAACTATAGCATCTGTTTGCAAAGTATGCACCTGTTGGTAGCAAAAGGGTAGGTTCCTAATTTCATTATTTTGAAATGTAGAGAGAAATGACAAAAAAGAATCAGAATATAATGAAAAATGAATATCTTTAAGCTCTATATAAGTCTTAAGTTGTAAGGACTAACAAAGATTTTGACTTCATGAACTGACTATAGCCAATGGATGAGTTTAAAATAAATCTATGGCAAAATTGAAAAATCCAAGACAGATCAAGCCATTGATTTTATCACAGATTACTTCTTTATGCACTTATATTAGAAATAAAGAGGATGGAGTCTGGGTGCAGAAACACCGCCAAATAGTAAAGTCCTTCTTCCATTCTATAGGTCTCAGTTAATTATTTCTTTGCTACATTATTTCCTTCTCTAATACTTAAGCCACTGACATGTTCCATCAGGCAACAGTTCTCACTCCATGGTTTTTCCAGTGTAACTTATGGCACTAAAGGTGAGAAGGTCAGAATGAACCAAAGGAAAGACAAAACTATGCTGCTGATGTTTTTGCTGCTGTTATTCTAGCAGATGATGCAAGTAGATGGTGTTGCAGAGTAGGACAAAAAGTGATTATGGAAGACAAATGCTACAAGCTATCTGATTGACCACTGACAAGGTGCTTAAACTTTCCTTGATTTAGTTCTATTAAATAAGGATAATTCATTTTTTCTCTTAAGGACTAAATGAAAATAGATTGAGGCACTTGTTAGGCTTCAAAATATAGTATCCTAAGTCACAAGTATGAGTGTAATAATTGGTTTGGTCTGTGTGTATATACAGGTGTTTAGCAGTAAGCATACATATGAGTTAAACACTCTACTGTTCACTGACACATATTCAACTGCTTTTCATGCTTTTTTGTGTTTTTAGACAGAATTGACATCTTGATCCTTTTTCCTTTTTTAAATTGCTTGTTTAAAGGCACATACATTGGAAATGCATCTCACAGTAAGCATATGTAACAGTTGGTAGTTAGAGTTTAAGTGAGAGCCATGCATTTTCATGTTCCATATATTATGCATTCACTCCGTTGTTATGTGATCACCTGTGGCAGCATCTCATGTACATTGAGGCCAAACCAGTACATCTTGGCAAAGAGGAACTTCCTAGTGGCCAGAACAATGTGCCCATCAACTATATTTCTTTCAAAAGTGCTTGAGCACCTTTAATGTTGCAAGTCCTAATAATCTCAGTTTTATATCTTAGCTTTTTTAAAAACAATGGCTGCTCCAACAGCAGTCTACCCTTATGAATTCAGTGCTAATCCAGAAGGAAGAGTGCCACCTAATGATCTGTAGGTAAGCGTAGGCTCCAGCTAGCACTTTTTTGTTTTTCATGAGTTTTTGCATTCTCCCTTATTTGAAGACTTCATAGAAATTCAGTAATGGCTGGTTGATTTCATATTTGTTTGTGTTTACAGACATAAATATGGACTTGTTTGTATTTAAAAGCAGAATGGGGAATAGTGATCAGCTTTCCATTTAGCTTTTTTAACTACAAGAAAGCTTGAGAGTATCACAGACTACATTTGAAGGGCTGCAGAGTGTAGCAGACAGGAAAATGCATCAAGGGAAAAAAAGGAAATTCTAAAGTGTCATAGTTTGCTTTACTAAATTCATGGAAGGTAGGCAAGAAAACTATGATGGAAGGGTGGGGTGCATGCATGGGGAAAATACTGCATTTTAAGAGTAGCTTGACAGAGAAATGTGCTTCCTCCTCCACCATGACCCTGAAAATTATTTAGTGAAATGAAAGGATAAATAGTTTCACAGTACATTTAAAAATCTGCATGTAAATTACAAAGTTGTATTCAATAGTAGTTGTATTTTAATGTATTGAGACATTGCAGGGGGTACTAGTCACATTAATACATGCCTCGGGTGGTTGAATATTCAAGCACTCCTTGCTTCCCATTGCACCAGAGTAATGTGTTAATGAGTCTGTGGAACATAATCCTGTCATATTTTAATTTTATGTTAATTTAAATGGCTGTGGAACAAATCCTGGGGCTAACAAGATCCATAGCATGAAACCAAATGAAGCTGTGCATTTTGTCTTGATCCCTTGGTCACACAGGCCTACTTCTCTTAAGTGAGAATCTTATAAAGATACCTTGAGGGAGGAAGAGCTATGAAACTACCTTATTCTCAGTTACCTTGTCTTTGAGAAGCATGGTTTTATTGGTAACCCTACTGTTACATAGAAAGTTGAAGCATGTTTTTAAGCTCCTTTTTGCTATGTTTTTCCACCTAACAATTCCAAGAAGGGAATAACAGGGGAAAGGATTAAAAGGCTAAACAACAGCTTGCTGTCCTCAGCAGTTCAAATGCAGCCTTTCAGCAAATTTTGCAAGGCCTCTTTTCAGAATATAGCTTATTCTAAAGCATTAAAAATGTGAAGACTCATTCTGTCTTTACCATTTCCACTGATACAGCACAGGCATTGCTGAATACCAGTCCAAGAACATCTTGAATTATGTTGTACTTGCTATAGAGTGATGACGATTTGGCTAAATCCTTCTATTGTGAACCAAGCTTGCCCATTCAGGGTTTAGTAGATAAAGGAAACACTTGGTTCTACACTGCTGAAATCGAATTCTTTGGTACTTAAACCAAAGAACCAAACCATATCGATGTGAGTCCCAAGACCCTCTCCCATTCAGGATCTCTCAAAGGAGTTTTATGTATAGTATAAGGCATCTCTGAACAAATCTCAGTTTCCGTTTTAGAAGTAGGACACTGAAGATGAGGATGAAGACATTCCCGGAAGACAGTAGTAGTTGTCCCAGTTTGGACCTTTACACTTGCATTAATATTATATGTCCATGAAGTATCTGCAAAATATCATAGGCATATCTTCATTTGGTGCAATATATACCACAAAAGCCCTTGGGGCTCACCAGAAAGCCCATCTAGCACTTACTTATACTGAACAGCATTCTGCTTTAAGCCCATTCCCAGGTCCATATTTTCCCCTGTCCAGAGAGTATTTTGCCTCTCAGTGCCTTGATCAGGACACTTTCTGTGACAAGCTGTCGTTTGGTATACTGTAAAAGGACAGGAACAATGGGCTCAAAAAATCCCCATGGCCTTGGCCGGGTAGAGGCTGTAACACTTGTGCTAAGCAAAGATGTAATATTGACACAGGGCTTTCAGCTCCCTTACCTCCAGGCTGATGGAGGTGTCCTGTGTCCACTAGCTGCCATTCAGCTACTCCTTGACATGTAGGCTGGCCAAGTGGCTAGCAGCTGCTACTTGTCTCACATTTTTTTCCAAGCAATGTTCTTCCCTGTCATGCATCAGAAGGATTCATGCGTGACCACAGGTTAAACTTCCTGAGGATGAGCTTCTGAAGTGTCTCATGCTGCTAGTTTAAGCACGGTTATCCTTTCTATCCACTGTATGAGTGGCTTATTTTCCCAAAGATCATTTAGTTCACAGCTAGAATGCTAGAGAACTCTCATGAGGTTGTTGAGGGTCATATTTCCAGAACTGAGTTCCTAAATTCTCCTTCCTTGTGAAGAGGAGACTGCAAAATTGTTCTGTGCATTTTCAAAAATGAATAGACTCTATATTCACTCTAATGATGTCAGAAAGCTGCGCATCCTATCTGAGTTTAGAGTTTCTGAAGAGCACACAGTGATTATAAAAAAACTATTCGGGTAGAGCATGCGTTAACTGTACTATCTGTCCTCATAGATGTGAATCAGAAAATGGCAGTGTTCTCAGGTCTTTCAAAGTATGCTGGAAATTTAGGTAATGCAGAAATAAGAGAAATCAGAAAGTTCAGCAACATGAGAAAGGAATGGGCACTCTGTTGGCTCTGAATACATTTAACAGGAAATACCAAGGGGCAAAGTTGTCTATTGGACTCAGTTATCATGTCTTTCCCACTTTTAATAACTCAGGAGAACACCTTAAAAACCATTTTCTGAAATAAAGACCTGTATTTATTTTATTCTCTATGTCTCAGCAGTTTAGCCTTCCATTTTTCCCACAAAGGAATGTTGTCAGGAATTGCAGCAGATCTGCCATGACAGCGACAGAATGTAAAAGTGCCCTTTCCATGTTGTCTTCTCCTTAGTTTCTGATTATTTTAGTAAAAAAAAATGGTGTTTGTGTGTGTGCATTCAGCATTCAAAATCAAGGAGGAGAAAGGTCTGAAAAAATAATTTCAGATGTGAACTGAGAATTTCCTTAGTTTCTTTTCTTTCTTCCAGGCCTCTGCTCCTAATGACAAGCACGTTCATTTTCAACACATCTTTTTCCTCCACCTTCCTGTGTTCAATAGAAGACACCCTCTCCACCTCAGTTTGAATTCACTACTTTTTCCTTAGCAAATTATAATTAACCAAGCTTTAAAAAAGGTACTGACCACATCATCATAATCACAAGGGGAAAAAAAAAGTGAAGTTGTGAGAAAAAAAAAAATATTGATTGCAACCTCTCTTTGACCAAACAAATGAGTTATCAACTTAGCTTTGATATACTTTTTCTTCAGTATTCATGAAACTGGATGTTTATTGACAGACTACTGCTAAGGATTTATTCATGCTGAAGTCTTTTGGGGAAGAAGAAAATTTTGGGAAATATTTTAATTAGATGTTTTTCCCTACTGCTATGGACAAAAGTGACTTTTCCTCTAAAAACTGAGATCCCTTTATATTGTAATTACTTCTGAGAACATCTTCATATATGGCTGCAGGGAAAATTAAGAACAAGAAATGTGAAAATTAATAATCTCAAATAATAAAGTAGTGTTAACGACTACTTATTTTTTCTAGCTCAAACAGGCTGCCTGGAGAGATTATTGAATCTGGAAACTTGGAGTTATTAAAAACTTGACTGGGCAACCTGTCCTAGAGAATCTGCTGCAGGTGATTCTGCTTTGAGCAAGGGGGTTTAACTAGATGGTCACCAGCCTTCCTGTTATTCTGTGGTTCACTGGCCTTAAATGCCAGTAAATACTGATTTCAGTCATAAAGAGGTGTGATTTCTAGTATTATACCTTGTTACTATGTCTAGACTCCTATTAGCCCTTCACATCCTTAATATTGCATTTTAGCCTGAAGCAGTGATTATCTCTAGAGGTAGATGTGTTCTGATGGGAAACACAAATTCAGTTTGGTAAAGAGGGCAAAAAAGTGACTAAATAAATATCCCTTGTTGTTGAAAGGTTCCAGTTTCAGTCTCTTATTGCACTGAAGAGTGCAGCACCTTGCCTCAGAAGAAATTAAAATTGATTAAAGATCATTAAAATACATCAGCCAAAGTGGCATAACCTTAATGACAAATAACAGTCTATTTATTATTTAACTATGTCCTGAAATGTAGGAATAAATAGAGGTCTTTCTCAATCCTTGTATCTATATCATTTCTGTCATAAGTCAGTAGAAAACAAGTTAAGTAAATATTTGAAGGGCATGAGTTAAAATCCCTGAGGAATAATCCCATATACAACCAGAAGTATGTCATATTTCATGTACACTTTCTATTGGAAAATATCCATTCAATGAGCTTTGACATCAATATAATTTAAAATAAATATATTCAGCTGCTTGTCTTAATTTTCTTGGATGATCTTTTTATAGAAACAAGCTGTTAAAGGAACTCCTTTGAATGGAATCTCAGCACAGAATTTAGGTGTAGAATTAACAGCATTCCTTGACCATAAATAACTAATTAAAAAGAAAACAGGGTGAGGGCATAATACTGCAAACAGTTTGTGCCTGAAAATCGTTTTCCATTTGGAGATGCAACAGACACTAAAATAATTGAAAATGCCTTGAGTTTCATTGACTCCCATTGAACAGAGCAGATACTAGAACTACAGGTGAACGAGACTCCATAGTAAGTGGCTATGATCTTTATTATCTCACATCTTTTAAGAAGTAAATATGTTTGTCTCAGTGTTGTAAGCATCATGATAGATTTAATATGAAGGTATAAGAAGAAATCCATTTCCAGATTTTTTTTTTTTAACCATTTAGGTTTATTTTTGGACTTGATGACAAATTCCTTTTTTTCTCTTTGGTGTTTAGAGACTTTAGTATACCACTCGTAAGGGTTATTATTTTTAAAAATTGCTGAATATCCATATAAAGATAGAACCATAGAATCATAGAATGCTTAAGGTTGGAAGGGACCTCCAAAGATCATCTAGTCCAACCCCTCTGCACACGCAGGGTTACCTAGAGCATGTGGCACAGGGCTGCATCCAAGCGGCTTTTAAAGATCTCCAAAGAAGGAGACTCCACAACCTCCCTGGGCAGCCTGTTCCAGTGCTCTTTCACCCTCACAGTGAAGAAATGCTTCCTTAAGTTCCTGTGGAACTTCCGATGCTTCAGTTTGAAGCCATTTCCCCTAGGCCTAAATCAGATTGGTCATTTCTTAAGCACTTCTTCTTGATTAGTTTAGTTAGAACTTGAACCCAACGAGAACCTGCAATGGCAAAACTGCTCTGGAATCAAACGCTGCAGAATCTATTAAAGCAAATGCTCGGCTCATCCACATTAGTTTATACTGAGTCCTGTCTTCATCTATTCAGGTCAGTGGAATTTAACCACAGTTTTCAATGGCAGTACAAATCAGGCAGTTATCACTTGAAATAATGCTAGAAAGCTATCTGAAAACATGTATTTGTTTATTTATTGAATAAAGCAAAGCACTTTAACAGGCAAAGCTCCTCATACTATAGATTAGCTAGAAAAAATGGTGCATTTTTGGTAAACAGAAAGAATTTTTTACTGAGAATTTAATAGTTCATTGTAGTAAAGACAAAAGAAAATGTATCACTTCAATCAATTGTGACTGTCAATTTCCTCAGCTGCCAAAAAACTGTTTTAGGAGACTAAAAATATGTGCAGTCTTCACAAAATTACAAATGATATTTAAAAATTAAATAGGCTCAGGCTGAAGTTAATACCAACTATTCTTTATTGTTTTATTCATCATCATAAGCTGTTTCAGAAGGATAAAAAAAGTATTTCACTTCATGAAGATAAGGACAAATTGATAATTGTAGCAAATAAGTCAGGTTGTCCTTTCCTCTCAAGGAGGTAACCTACTGTTTCGCTCCTCTAAGGACTTGCTTAATAAGATGAACAAAATCTCAGGGAAAAAAAAATCAATTAAAATGGTGAAAAGTCCCTTAGGATAAAGCTCGTTTAGAAGTCCATGCACTTCTCAATCATTTCTTCAGTTTTCTTTTTTCCTAAGTACTACATACATACTTTACATTTCTAAGTAATACTCTTTTTGGTAACAAGGCAATTTCAGAACTGAACACTGAAAAGAAAATTGATGCTGAATGAGCAAGTGCTGCTAGGTAAATGAAAGGTTAAGAAGTAAAAAATCTGATAGGTGCAAAATACCTAATAAGAAACAAAGTGAATATTCCTAGGATTGCAGCATAAAAGGAAAATGCTAATATGAAGAAATTTAAATATTGAACAATTCATCCTTTGGTCGCTTTAACCAGGGACTTAAATACTCTTTACATTGCAGTATGTCAGGAATATTTTGTGATTATCCATTACGTAGCACTTTATCCTTAGCACTGATCTTACTTGTAAAATTAAAAAAAAAAAAAAAAACCGAAAACCACTGTTCCTTCATATTTTAGTAATTATTCTGTGTGTGTGTGTATAAATATATCTATATTTAACCTATCTGTCTCAGATAATCTACAATCTGTCTCAGACTGCACTGCAGGTGTTTATTTTTGTACAGAGCACTTGTCACAAAAGTGAATGTCAAACCCAACAGCCTGGCCCAACAGTAATTGAAAATTTGTATTATGTTCATCCAAAATTTCCCAACCAAAATTGTTCCAGGCGAGTAAAAACATTCTTCTTCATGTACTACTTCTTATCCCTCAAAATGTAGTTGCACATTTTTAAACTTACATTGTACTTCACCCTACTTATGATTTCACAATTTCACTAATAGAAAAATGTCCATTAAATAGTCTGCATAACGTTTACAAAGCATTTAAATTAGAGGAGCAATATAGATAACTTCTATTTGAAGAAGAAAAAATAAAAGTGGCTACCTGTCCTGGGAAGTTGTTGCAGAAAAGACAGTATGACTTTACTGTACATATCCTATGCTAGACAAATCACTGTATGGACATGTAAGGTAGGATTCAGTTGTCTAAACATAAGTGTCTAAAGTTATTTTAGTTCCTGAGGGGTATCCTGCTGGCCTCTAAAAAGAAACAGACCTCCCAAAAGTCCTTTGTCACATCTGCCAGCACATTACCGACGTCTAGCACTGGATACTCTCACATACAGAGCATCGGAACTGCCACTAGATGCCTACATTTAGGCAACCAAATCAAGTCTTTTAAGTCCCTCTTAACTTTAGGCATCTAGTTGTTGTCTAAGTATTAAGGAGTAAGCAACACTCTTTAGTACAAGGTACAAAGACCAGCACTCCTAGAAAGCTATTCACCTTGATTACCTTTCCATGTATTTTTTTATGCACAGATGATTGTTTTTTTCTGGAGGTGCCTCTCCCTTGATTATAACAGGAGTATGGCTTGAATTTAAACAACTAATTGTTACCTATCTGAGGTGAAAGGGTGAAATTCACTACTAGACATATGATTTAAAAGTCTATTAAACTGCTTTGCATGTGCTCTGTCTTAAGGAGGAGTGTCTAAATTTAGATGTCTACAACACCTAATGTCTAAACTCCCATTATTGTCAAAGGAGATCTAGTCAATACAGTCAAAGAAGCCTAGAAAACTATTCAGCTGAGCAAATGTAGGTGTCAACTTCAGAATAATGAGTCTTCTTTTGAATGTATTGACTAAACCTCCATTGACTAGATCTAGGTCTGAATCTGGAGTTTTTCCTCAGTTGTCTGGATACAGAAGCCTAGTGCCCTCCAAGATGCCCTACAGTATCCAAGACCTGCACATAGGCTGGCAGACATGATGAAAGGCCTGTAAAGGCCCTTTTTTTTTGCCCCTTGTCAACTGAAAAAAAAAACATCAGTCTTTCAGATACTTAACCCTGAATTTCTGTTGTGCCATATAATAACCTTAGTCATAAATTTTTGTTTAACCTTGCTTTTAAAATAACATTTTCTATTTGGACCAGTACAGTCATATTTTCGAGATGAATGATAGTGAATATGTTATTTAGTAGCTAAAATAAGTGAAAACAGTCTCCACAAGTTTTTCCATAAAATACAACATTCCTTGACTGTACATTTTATCCATCTCCTTCATTATCACAAAGGTTTAAAACTAAGAACTGTTAAAATTTTCTCATTGTTTCCATCTGATGCCAACCAGCCCATGATAATAAACATCAATGTGATAGTAACCACAAATTTGTTATTACTCTGAAGGTGCAGAATAAGAAAGTATGTCATAAAAATTTGTTCTGCACACCATCTGTGATATTTTAGACGTTTAAGCTGTTGTTACATGTTATTATGCTGTCAGGACCAGATCAACCATAAGAGGTTTTCAATACATTTCTCCTTCTTTCCTTCCCTTCACCTCCAGTTGTCACTCCTCTAAAGGTTTCTGTCCATTGCTATAAATCATGGTAGTTCAACTGCTTGTCTGGCTGTGTTCCAAAATCAAAGTATGAAATGACCTTAAAAAAAAAAATCTTCTAATGTTTTTTAAGTTTGTTTCATTTTTCTTTTAAATATGATCATTTTGTAGAACCACTTTAGAGTACAGCTAAACAAAGAATTAAATCAACACAATTCACAGGACAGCAGCTATGGGAAGAGAACTTCTTATACAGCTTCGAAGTGAACAATTATAGAATGCCACTGTTTTACTTTAAATTCTGAAAATTAAATTTGAAAAAAACCTTCACAAGCAGAACACAGCTGACAGGGCAACAGAATTAAAACATGAAAATAGACAATGACCCATTTTTTTCTAAAATTAGATCACATATATTTGTCATAACTGTCATTCATATGAGATTATTAGACATCTTTCAGTCATTGGTGTTTTTACAAAAATATAATCAAGTGATCTATTGTTTTTCCTCAATAATGTGTATAGTTAGGGATATTACAGGATTAAGTGTAGACTATAATCCTTCTCCTCTTTTTTTTTTTTTTCCTATCACCAGCCAAAAAAAAAGATGTTATAAAGATCCCTTCTGGGTGAATTGGTTCTGAAGGTAAAGTACTGTGTGCAAGTTTCCCAAGGCCCAATAATTTCCAGAAACTTGGTGATCCTGTTGAATCTGAAAGAGCATCAAAAACAGCCTCTTACAATTTGACCTGTATCCAGGCGCGTGGTAGCTGCTATGCATATTACATGAAGAACAGAATTATAGAATTACATGAAGAATATAGAATAATATATACATCTCATGAAACATACAATTCAGAAATTTATGGCTACTAAACAACCAGCATGACCCTCCCCTTTGGAGTTGGACTCTCCAGTTTGGGTCGGCCTCCTAACTCTTGCTCCAAACAGGTAACTACAAGTGAACATTTAAGTATTCTAGTGCACTGTATGAATGAATAAGGGACTGTATAAACAGTCATCTGCTGTTAATAAGCTTCATTCTACTCCAAACAGGAGCTTAAGGAGTAAAATGTGTTCCAGTAAATATTGGTCTTGATCTATGTCTTCTCCTGACTTGATTCTGTTAGAGGAAAGCTGGAGAAAATCTACAAAAAAAGACTGGTATAGAAATCAAATACTATGTTAAAGGTGTAGACATAAACTAAAGTGATCCTGGAGATATCAACACTCGAAAACGTTTCATAACTGATATTCTCAAAACCTGCCCAACATACATTGCAGAAAGACTTTTAATACAATTCATATGTCTTGAAGCAGTTTGCTTCATCATGTGAACCTATCTCATAGTCTAAGTTAAGTTGAAACCTTGCCATTATTTAAATAGGAAATAACTGATCAACATCTTCAGGGTTTGGTTCCCCCAACCTACTTTTCTTTACCTGAGACAACAGAGAAGTCAGAGCTCTTGACAATACACACAGATCACCAATCTACCTTTGCATCTTTAAGATCTGGTTATTCTGCTTGGAAATGGAATCTCCCAAGCCTCGTTTACTTGAATTTCAACGACTGATATTTTCCCATGTTTGAAGATTCTTTATCAGTCATCTTTTCATTTCTGACTCTGCAATTGCAAAAGCTGTTTTATTTCCTTTAGAGACTCCAATTTTAAGAGACCATTTTCAAGGTTGGTGTTCTACTATTTTATAAAGACCTCCATCACTTGAACTTAGATATGTAAAAGGGTTTTAGTATAAGAATATGTGTCTGCAGCAGCTTAAGCTGTCATAAAAGGGGCTGCCAGCTTGCAAAGCTCTCTTTTCCTCCTCCCTCAAGCCACTCTTGCCACCCTTTCCTCGATAAAAACATTAGATCTGTGCAGTGTGTGGCCCTGTAGCAAGACAAGACAGCTCAGATGCCAAGCCTTCCTGGAAACCAGTGCTACCCCACAAAATTAAAAACAAATAAATAAATAAATAAAAAGGAAGATTAATTTTTAGCTGGTCTGAGCAGGGAAGCAACCTGCTTACCATACTCTTGTTTAATTAGAACACTGTTGCTCAGGGACAGCAGAGAGTTCTTAACCTTGTCTAGCAAAAATGTGTTGCAGCCTGCCTTGATCTACATAAAATGAAAATGCGGTTATATCACAGTATTCATCTTACTTTTAATTTAGCTAGCATAAGTGAGAATATTACTGAAGACACTGCTGCACTGCCTTCGTCAGGAGCTGGCAACTGCAGCACTCGCTGCAGGATTGGAAAGGGCGAATACTCTCATCGCTAGCCCACGCTGTCAGATCTTCACTGCTCTCGTTAGACGTGCTGGCTAGAGCAAAACCAGCAGAGCTACTGTCTTCTGCTACACATACACTTGCCATCTGCTAGGAATACACACCCCAATAAGTGGTTAATTGTTTCATAGATGCTCTCAATAAACTCTGGTTCTTGCTCTTCTTGTCATGATGCTGTAAGCATGAACCTCCAAAGTCCTATTTTCAAAAGGGCCGCTAGCTTTAGTGCTTTCCTGGCTTGGCACATCAGACGGGGCCTGCATCCGACTCAATACTCTTTCAGCTTTTATTCCTAGATTTCAACACCCTTTTCCTCAACACAAAGTATGGCATAATCTCGGCCTTCTCCGCTGCATTTTAAGCTGTTTTTATTCAAATAAATGTATCCCTTTCAAGACTGGACCTGGGAGTACAGGCTCCACCTCAGTTCAGGATAACGCATTCCTCCAAAGTGCACCACAGCTCCTCATAACTATTAACTCCGCTTGGACATTCAGTAGGTGAATCAGTAACAGTTTTGTTTTGCTGAAGATAAGACTTGTGCTACAAGAGCTTAAACCTACCTGGGGTAAGACTGCTGTTTCTTACAAAGTTTGCTGCAGCTCAGCATCAAACACGCTACCAGGAAGGAGTGCATAGGAGTGCATGCAGCTCAAGGTAGAGATAAGCAAATATTAAGGTCAATTATTCCCGAAAAAATGAAGAGCCCAGCCTGGTATTGCACAAACAACATGGAACAACAGAGGTCATTTCTTTACTCACAGCAGCAGACACATAGTGAACACAAACCCTAAGCTCTACATGTGAAAAGTGTTGCCTTCACGGTTGCCTTTAGTCAACACACATTGTAAATACAGATGAGTAAACAGCCACTTTCAAAGGACACCACTATTGGACCAAAATTCAGAGATATACATCTCAATGTCTTACTGCTCTAATCCTTTCTCTGTTAGCTCCTACATGTAAAAAATATAATAAAATCCTTAGCTATCCTTAATAAGAGCCAAAATCTCAAAAATGATAAATACTGATAAGGAGCTATATAAACAGGACAGATATTCAGGAAGGAGAAATGACATAAATTCTATTATAAAAGTCAAAAATAAAAAAAAATTATCTTCAAGATATTAATCATCACAAACGTATCTGAATTGCATAAACATTTTGCAGATGCTAAGTCTGCTCTTTCCTGTAATTTGTTTGCAAGCTGTATCTGACTTGTTGATTGAAGATGTTACACAATGGTCAGATGTTTTCTTACCTTTTTCCTATTAATTTCAGAAATTATTCTCTCATTGGACTATTCCTGGAGTTACATTAAACCATCTCAGTTAATGACTGGATTACTGTAGCTGCAGTCAATAGTTCTTAATCATGTATTTTATTTCACACTGTTTAACACCTAATAGCCCTATTTGCGAGCAGAGCAAGGATCAAGAGTTCTCTTCTCTTTCCTGAATACTGGTCCTTCAAAGCTGTTTAATCTTGAAATGTCACAAGAATTTCTACCTCAGAACATGACTGTATGGTAGTTAAATAG
>JAVCKT010019694.1:0-18809 GCA_032273925.1 Rhynchotus rufescens | reverse complement strand
ACTTAATGTCACTATCTCCAATCACTTCCTTTTTGACTCTGGAAACAGGAACTACTTAATATACTATTAATATAGATTTTTATTAAAAGTGCTTTTCTGATAATTACTCATGTCATTAGAAGCAAATTTCCTCAGAATGAAAATTCACAAAATCTCTTCACATGGTACATTTAAAAGGCCCTGCCTGAACAAATATAGATTTCAAACTACAGTATCACTCAGAGAAGTAACTTGAAAAATATCTTCTTACTAAACAGACTTGCCTTTTGGGAGTACTAATGCAAACGCTGGCTCATTTCAGAGTTCAGTTTTTACTGCTCTTTACTTCTGTTAACCCAGCAAAACTAACAGCCCTACTTTGCTCATTCTGCAAAAGCTCCATTCCTGTTTGTGCATCAACAGAATTATTAACTCAGTTCTATTTGCTGTGCCAAAAATGTTATTCTGTTACATCCACACAGGCTCACTAAAGGCAGCCATAGTTTACTGACAACAATTACCTTGTGCAAGTATGAACAAGGACAAAATAAATATTACTCATGACGAGCATTTGAAAGAAAAAAGGGGACTGGAAAGAAAAAATAGTGAAAGACTTAATGAGCTCAAGCTATTTAACTTATCAAAGAGAAGAAGTGAAGATCTGAAAGTAACTAAACAGGAAACAAAACTTCAATAATGTAAGGAGTTGTTAAGCATGTAACAATAACAATAAAAAAAAGTATAAAAACAATACCAGAGGGTAGAAAATAGAGAAATTTAGAGTAAGATGTGGAAGAACCTCTAGTACTTTATTTTTTTTCCTAAAATGTTATGTTCTAGTCCGAAGCAGACTAGAAGCAGAAGCTTAAACCTGAGATCTGAAGCAGGACACATAAACCTATAATATGCAGAAAGACTGTTTTACTCACAAAAGCTTTTTTTTTCTGGCATTCAGATTTAAGACTATTAAAAGGCCTCAACCTGTCTTTCCTGATTTTGCTTGTTTACTCACAAGGAAGAGTCTCCATGCTCACAAAAGCAGAGCATTCAGCGCCCTCTTTACAGTTTAATCCTTAAAGTAATTTCACAAATATTTTCAGAGAAACACTATCTCCAAAGCAACTTCTCTAGTTATGAAATGCCATGAGCTGGAGAATTGAATAGCTTTATGAAGTTAGTGAAAAAAGAGGCTGATATGTTGTTGTCTCTTATGCTTACCCAGCAACAAAATTAGAAAACTGAACCATTGGACTTGATTTTGTGTTTACAAATACAAAGCAAATACAAATACTAAAATACAATGAAATTTTGTTCAAAATTTCAAGCAGTAACTTATTATGAGTTGCTTCATGAACAGGCCCAGAGGCAAAAATTTGCAATGGTTAAGAGTCATATTAAACATAACAAGCAAAATACTATCTAGATTTCTAAGAATGTTCACCGAACTACAAAAGTATTCATTAAATAGTAGCACAGACATGCAAGTTATCTTTTTATAACACATTTTCAACAACGCTTAAAAATATATTATTTAAATTGTAATTTGAAATAAATAAGATTCTTACTAATTTCTAACACTTTACAATTTCAGATAATAACAAGACCAACTTAACCTTTCAGGGCCTTGAGAATATTAGTTCAATATAGAATGGTCAATAAAGTGACTTCAACATCTACAAGCATACTCAGACCTCAGAAACTGAAAATATGTCCATATTGGTATTTCATACACCTTTTATTACAGGAACATGATGTCAGAAATGCTTAATGCAAGAGCCCCATCTGCATTTTTTGTGCCTCTATCATTCTTGCCCCTAGTTCATCCACTTTTGTTTCCACATACATCTGAGCTCACTAGCTGTGCCAGAACCTAGCACAGAAATGCTCTAAGCACAATGCGTTTTGCCTCCATTTATGTGGAAATCTGATAAATCTCATGAATATGTCTGTCCTCACGATGCTCCATATTACTTCAAAGCCCAGTACATTCAGAAAAGCAGATGAACAAAACATTCTAGGAAGAAACAGAGGAAAAGAAAACAGCACTCTTCCCTATTTAGTCAATCAATAGCTCATGAAATCAATGTTTCAAAGCATGAATCATCATCTAAGATTAGTGATACAATTATTATTATGATTATTATATAGCACCAATGATGAAAGATAGCCACAAAAACTTTCCTGGCTTTAATCTCTCTCCCACTCTCCCCATATATATACATACAGAGAAAAAAAAAATAAAGGTCTTCCTAACAGTATGATAAATAAAACTCCTAAACAACTTCTATAATGAAATATTATGATAGCACAACAGCTATTCTTTTGTAGCCAAACTTGAAAGTCTTGGCAAAGCCCAGGGACCTGTTTTTTAAGCTGAGGTCCTCCTTGTAGTCACAGCAAATGCTAAAATAGTAAACAGGCTATCCTGTGTTCAAAGAAATAAAATATAACTTTGGGAAGGCTAAGGGAATAAAAATTTTAGATTACTTCTACAAATTATATATACTGGTACTTTTTATTATTTAATAATTTCAGTGGCCAGTTATCTTTTCAGTAACCTGAATCAATCTAAATACAGAGTATCTTTAAATTACCATAAAAACTTATATTTCTCTTTGAAAGTTTCTGAGCTGTTCAAATATATATCTATATATTTCAGTGCACCTATGGGTCTCTCAATAGCTCGGAGGAGTATGTGCATCTACAATTGTAATCTAGCATTTAGATAACTTGACATGTCAATAAATTGAAACTTCTTCCTACTTAAAATCTTTGGAAATACTATTCCAACTTAGTAAACATCACACTTCAAATCTTTATTGGATTGTGTTTTAATACTGATCTTACATACATTAACACTGAACATTAGAAAATGAAAACTAGAAAATTCAGTCACATCCATAAAATCCCAGTCAAGAGCACACATGATAGTTAAAGAGTTATAGGCACAGTTTTTTCAAAAATCCATGCCAGAATCAGCCTTTAAATAAGAGTTGTTTTGTTTTGCCTAGGTAAGTAATCAAGATGAAATAAGAAAAATATACAAAATAGTCTAGGAACATCTGAACTTTATAATAAGCTATTTTGCAAGTCCCTTACTAACTTGAACCAGAGTGGATCGGCCATTTTCAATTGAGTTTCATCCCTGAAGAGTTAAGGAAAACAAACACTAACACCTTAGTTAAAAATGTAGTAAGGTAGATATTCAACCTGCTAGATCTTTGACATTCCGGATTATCAGTGTGCTGCAAATAATACGAGTGCCTTAGTAAACAACTGCTAACATCTCTCTAAAGAAACTGTTTGTTGCAGGAGGATAAAATCTGATCTCAATTAAGTCCAGGGGTGTCTTCCTATTGCCTCCAGGTTCACTGCATAACAGAGCTCAAAGCAATCTATATTCTAGATGCCCAATGCAGCAGAGTGTTTAAAACGTTATTACTATTTCAACAACAATAAAAGTGAGCCACTCAAAGCTGCTGAATATTCAGCACTATCTGAAGGACTAGCATTTGTTCCTGTTAAGAAAAGTGCTGATGATTTTAAAAGATAGAGCAACGCTCAACACTTTTCAAGCAGCACCGCATACCCAATTCCAGACTTCACAAAACAAAGGACTTATCACAAATATTCCTAAACCTCCTGACATCTTCAGAAATCCGAACAAAAGACATTCTTCTTGAGTGCTCCTCCTAGTAAAATTCAGACACTGGATTTCAGTGTAGACAAATGCCAAAGGGAAAAAAAATCAATCAAACAATTAAAACAACCTACTAAATTTCACTATATAACAAAGGAGGAACAGTGTGTGTTACATAATTTACAAAAACGGCAAGACATTATCATAAATCCTGCTGACAAAGGAGGAGCTGGAGTTCTTTGGTATGGGGATCATTACATAAAAGCAGCAACAAAACAAATGGCAGTTAGGGTGTTATTTTAAAATGTTCTTTTTTTTTTTTTTTTCTGTCCCAAAGCTGCAAAGTTATTTCTATAGCACGAAATGCCATCTAAAGGGTATGCAAATTAGGGTGCAGTCAAATTATGAGAAACGCCAGAATTCGCAAGCCAAATAATCAGATACCTGGCAGTGGCAGCGTGCTCCTGGCTTCCTGAACCAAACAGCTAAGCCTTCTGACAACTCTTGGCCTCCAGCCCATGGTTGAATCCTTACCTACATAAATACTGGCCTTCTGTTGCTGCACCGTAAATCTGAATGAACGTCACTTCCAGCAATTCAAAGTACTTTCTCTCTTCCACTGTGGACCTTTGGTGGTGTAGAGTATTACCATCTTGAAACAGAAAGTTAAGCAGTTAAAGTCCTTACAGTTCAATTCGCCCCACAGACTCTACAAACCATTACAACTGTCAAAATGGACTAAATGAATTAATATTTCAGAAATTCATTAAAAATTAAGAATATTCATTTTTACAACTCCCTAAGTTGAGCAGAATATGTTCTTCCACCCATTTAAGAGCGAGATTGCTACTCCCAAGAAAATACTGTTAGCTTTAGAACTAAAAGGCAATTTTTTATGCCATCTTCTTACAAAAGGAACTGTGTATGTCTTACAGATTTTCGTAAGAGGAACTAATCGCACCAGCACTACACTAGCAGACTACACAGATACACTAGTACAATACCCTGCATTTTGAGCACTACATACAATGGCTAAAATATTTTATGTATTAGAAGAACATTTTCATCTTTTCTTAAATGATCCGGAGTAATTCTCAGAAAATGCTATGTAAACTCTGTGATACAATTTAATTCTCCAGTTCACATCTGGGGATTTAAACATGAAGAAATCTTTCCCAGCACTAAAAACTTGCAATTCTAGCTCCAAGTATGACAGCTCTAGTAGTAATGGCACTCTTGTCCTGTCTTGTTCTCAAGACTCCATTACCAACAGCCCCATCTCCTGTAACACCATCAGCTTTCCTCTGAACATGAAGGCCCTCACTACAACACCAGCCCACCAAAAACAACCTCTAGACACTTATCTGTTGACCCTCACACAAGTAAAGAAAGTTCAGCTGAGTGAGCTGAGGCCTAGACATTCATACCTGATGTGTTGTTAGGTACCCAACTCTCTGGCTGCTGCATTTACTTAAGAGGGCACCTCAGATGCACTGTCAAGTGTAACTCACATTTTCCCTATGCAACTGGGCTTGCTTTTTTCACACTCATAACTGCAAAAGGAGGAGAGCAGATGGAAAAACTGAATACGCTTTAGAACAGAAGTTCAATATATGCTGCATGTACCTATAATGGTAGCAAGGACATGTCACTCTCAAAGGAAGGAAAAGAAAGTGGAAAAACTGGTACTTGGAAAAAAACTGCTTATGCAGAGATGCTGAAGACATCTAAATCTGCATATATGACAAAGGAGATAAGGATAGAGGCATGCTGCTGCTGATTGCAGATTTTATACAGCCCTACATCTTTGATGATGCATTAGAAAACTACACTAGGGATCTCCTACTATGCTACTATAGCATAAAAAAAATAAAATTCAAGGAAACTAATTCCACTTTATCCAACAACAATGTAAAATTTGGGATGTACCAATTAATTAACATTTGTGTTGCAGACAGTTCTAGTGCAAGAGAAAGAAGGAAGTCAGTTAAGAAAAGTGTACATGGAAAGAAAATGTACAAAAACAGAACCATAGGATATTTTTAAGAATCTCTCTGAAGCATTAACTAGACTATAGGTTACTATTGGTATTTTTAGACTGGAGTGATAGCTTCTAGAAACCATTAAAGATCTAAGGAACTACAGCTGCAGTCTCAACTCGACAGAACCTCCAGATCTCTGATGAAAATGTGTTCTAGGGATATGACAAGTTTTGGTTTCCTAAATATTTTTGTCCACCTATAAAACTTGTGCTTTTCATTCTAAGCAGCCGTTATATTTACCTCTTTTCACAATAAAAGCACTTACAGTCCTTCAGGGAGATAGGAAATAAGTGCCTTTAGAATTCTTAAAGATCAAACCCAAAGTAACTAGCTGTAGCAAAACCCCATTTGCTCATCTTTTGCCAGCTTGAAGGCAACCACAATAAGAAAACAAGAGGGCTATTTCTTTTTTCCTTCTTTCCTCCCCTTTAGAAGTACTAACAACTTTTCTCTTGCTTAGCCACTAAAGGAGGAAAGTGATAATCCCTTTGAAATTCAGCACTTAACACCTATATGGTAGGTGATAATTGCTGCATTCCAAGAGGATTAGCACAGTGGAACCCACTTTACAGTGAAGTCAAACCATTCTGAGCAGAGTGAAGTTTTGCTAAAACCATGCCTACCTGGGGAAATTTTAATTTTCCCACTGGTTCCGCATAGTTAAGGATTTTGTAGCTGCGGACACTTTTCCATCATGTCTGCAAGAAGTTGCTGAAAAAACATGCAACCAGCATTTAAGAAAGCAACAACATTTTTTTTCTGTTCTAAATAATTATGTTCTAAATAATATTAACAGAGTAAAAGTATTCCTAGAGGAGTACACACCAGCGTAATTCTATCAGTGTAGCTCATGAAGCATGTCTACCAAAGCCTTGCTTCTCTTAAAGATAGGAAAATATTTTTCATCATCATTAACATTTGACAATACTACTATGACCTAGGTATTCACAACAACACTCTAATTTTATATCCTGTAGGAAGCCAGAGGTCAAAGTGACACTGTTGTTTCCTATATACCTATAGGAAATGTTCCCTACACTAATGATATCCCATTACCAGAGGGGAAAAAAACCCTAATTAGTAAAGTGATTTAAGTAAATTTAAAAGAGCAAAAAAAAAAAAAAAAAAAAAAAAAAGCCAGAATTACTTAGGGCTTTTACTCTACCTCAGTGATTCGGCAACCACTTCTTCAGCTTTGCCTAAATTCCAGTGTTCTTGAGCAGGGTTCTGCTTTCCCCAGACAGGAGGGTGAAGTATCTGCTACAACAAGTTGGCTTCCTTTGTGCATACAAGCTCTGACATCTCGGGCATGGAAGAAGGACCTTCTTCCGACCCATGTCCTGTCTTCACATGATATGGCAACACAACTGGAACTTGCACCCAAAGACCAAAATCATGCTGTACTCCACAGGCTGCCCACATTTGCTCTACAAGGCACTGACAGCCAGTGTGCCAACTACAAGTGAACTTCCAAGAGAAGAGACACTTGGATTTTGCAGCTTTCAGACATTTTTTCTTTCACAGATTTTATTCTCCCTTCATCAATGCTGGTCTCACCACTGCTATCTCCTTTTTTACATACAGTGCTAATGCTGATGTGTAATAAATTATAAACTTCCACTTATAGTAACTACCCTGGGCAAGGATGAGGTGACTGGAGTTAGGATTGAAGACAATGTCCCAGCACGTAGGATGACTACAGGTAAGAAGGAAGGCATAGGGCCAGCTTTCCCACTGCTGTAATTCAATTCTGCCCAGGTTGCCCATGTAGCAATAAGAGCACAACTGCTGAGGGGCAAAATTATCTAAACCAGCTATGTCATCAAAAGGGGTGTAAATCACAGTCTTACTTCTATATGCATTGAATATAAACAATAAGGACTTATCTTGTTCATCTATCATATTTATACACTATGTTTATCCATGTACTATCTACTAACATATGGATTTTTAAAATATTTTCCTTCTAATAGCTCTAAAGTTGTAAGCATTTCCTCTCTGTGCATTTATGAATGCATCAGGTACTAATCTCTACTGGTATCACCGGAAGATATACCATTTCAGTAACTCTAGCCAAAAGCTGTGTGGGAATGGGTTATGAAAAACCAAAATCAGGAAGGGTTCAATATGTTAAGAATTTTTATTTTTTCTTTTATTTTATCTTGAATTAGTAAAGTATTCCTTGCTTCCTTGTTTCACTGCTGTGCAGGCATTGCTAATAAAGGGAGGTTATATTGAGAAAAGCCAGCAGCTGTAAATGTCAAGATTTTGCCCTCCTTAATACTGATTCTCCTTTCCGCAAAGCCCTTAGATCCTCTGATCATCATATACGGCAAGCAAGCACTTAGGAATGATGTCAAAGAAACTACTTAAGCATCCAGGCAACTTTCAAAACCGGGCAACTCTTAAAATGAAGATAACTCCAAACAGCCAAGTAGATTAAAAATGGTGACTGAAGGCAGAATTTTCTCCCAGGCAAATTGCCAGTATTTTTGAAAGGTAAACTCAAGCTTTTAATTAGCATGAACACTCCTCCCTATGAGCATTGCCACTGCCTGGATCCTCTTAAAAAGGAGTAAAAATGGCATCCACCACTGTGCTATGGAACTGAGATTTCCAGCAAGCACAACAGAGAAATTAAAATTGCTGCTGATAACCAAAGCAATGTCAATTGAAAGTTGGAATAACCAAAGGAGAAGACAATTTTAGAAAGCAGGTAGCGGTCAAGCAGGGGTGGAGACTGGCAATTTCTCCACTTTTGTTATTGCTGTTTTTTATTAGCTACTCATATTTATTCTTCCAGTCCTGCAAATTAAATCTCCACTAACAAAGCTAAATCAAAGATGATTAACATCTCCTGCTTTAGCTTCCCTCCCTCCCCCAGTTCAAAGGGAAGGAGAAGGTATCCTCAGCATGGCCTGTCATGATGGGCAAGGGTCCAAATCAAGAAAACTGGGTCATGCATCTTTTAAAGCTAGCTGTATTATATGCCTTATCAAACGTAATTATTCATGTGTTTTCAACATAATACTCATATTTAGAATTGTTCATAATAATTTATTCTGAGAATTGAAAATTAATATGCCAATAGTGAAAACTGCATCTGCATTATCCACTTCTCTGAAATGATGCCTATGACATGACTTTTTTTTCCCCCCCCACTTATGTGTCTACTGCACCATTTTATCCTTATTAAAAAGACACTCGCGGGCATATGTTGTGCTGGTATACAGCGACTTCTCTGGTGGCGGAAACCATCCAGCCCATGGACTCGTGAATCACGAAGCACCCACGGCCTCGCAACTCCTCGTGCGACACATGTCATGTCACATCTCATCGCTTCAGTACAACCCTTGCGCTCCCGCCCTATCACCAGTAGCGAAACACTTAAGTGCAGATGGGCCAAGCGCTGCTGACCTCGCGCTCCGAGGAAAGCATCGCCGCCCGGCGAGCACGTGCTCTTTCTATTAAAAGCACCACACACTCGCGCTTATGCAGCGGGACCGCTCCGGATGAGTAGTCACCTTCCGTCCCCAAACTTGCTCCGTGGGGTCCACGCGTTGCTCTGACGGGGTTATGCAGAGCAGGTGATTCTCCATGGTCTTTTGTACGGGTTGCAAATGCTGCGGGAATGACATGGAGGTGGCGGAGCAGCTCCTGTGCATGGAGAGGGTGCCGAGGTGCCACCGCATCCGCCATCCCTGGGAGGTGCCGGGCCGAGAGCGGCGGCGGGAAACGGGTGCTCTAATCAGCGCTGAAGTCACTGATAGCGCTGTCTATCCGCACTATGACAGACAAAAGCTGAAATGTATTGAACATAGCAATCCATCATCCCGCAGATGGGAAGCAGGAGCCGGCGGAGTTCAGGCGGCGGGAGCGACTCCCGCTGCTAACAGCGGCTCCGCCACTGGTGTGCGGGATTCCTGCTCGCTCCGCGCTCCTCGCCCGGCTTCCCGGGAGCCACAGACATGGCATGAGCCCGCTGGAGACGTGGCTTTGAAAGGGACGCTTTAAACACTCACATACTCGCTGGCTGCAATTATTGTAACTCAGAAGGCCCCATAAACAAGCATAACGAGACATGAATCCTCTTCTTAAATAAAGGTTATTATGCTTAAGAGCTGTGGCTTCAAATATATTAAAGAATCAGGAAAAGAAAAAAAAAAAGAACTAAAAACATTAGGTGTGGAAACCTCATGTGAATGTATGAGATTCTTACAAGTTAAATACCTAGCACCAGCAGCTGGAGATGAGGCAAAAACAACAGTGCTCCAAATTAAGAAGTAATTTATGTGGAATACATCATTCTTTAAACACTGAGAATGCAAAGCTTTAGGGAGGAGGGGAATGACAAACTGGCTGCTTAAGAAAAATAAGTCCAGAGCAAAGTAATGCTATTTATGAAAGTTGAATTTTCTTTCCTGAATTATTTCTTGCAGGACACATGAGTCACACAATATAGCCAAAGGAAAAACTGCAACTGCTAACACCACATTAGTAAAGTATAAAAGGGAAAGACACTTTTCTTAGCATTTCAGCCTTGTCATTTCCAATTTTCTGCTCTTTGGACATGCTTGTATTCAAATTCTGGAACATCTATTCAGCATATCAATCCTAATTAGACAATCTGGGTCTGGAAAGGATGAGAGCTGGGTCATTTGCATAATTTAATCATAAATACTCAGTGATACATATTTCCAAATGCATTTGTACAATTATCTTTTCATCCTTGGGGCAATGGTATTAATATGATTAGGCAATATTTCTGGAAAAAACAGACAAGTATGCACTCTTTTTAACTGCAGCTTAGGGCGATATGAAAAATTAATTAATTTCTGAAGAAAATCAATTTCTGTACGTGACCACATTAGACACTGCTAAACCAAGACACAGAATCCTTTCTCAATCAGAACATTTTATCATTCTTTTCTAAATTCTGATTGTTATGTGAACATTTCAATAATAAAATTGTTAGATGATTTAAACCGTCTTAGTACACAGGCATGGAAAACTAACTTTTTTTCATGTCACCCTGACAGACATTGTATTTTAAAAACGTATTGTTTGACCAGTCAATAGGAAACCTTAGCATTTGTTCTGAACTCATCTTATGTGATCTTTTATTAATGCACATTATACCGATTGAATTCAAGGACAGCAGGAAATAATTCAGCTCTGAAAACCGTAGCTGAAAAAAAAACAGAACCATGGTAGCCTGAAGTATTAAAGTACTTTAAAATTAATGTAAGGTTGCTTCCTTGTTTGTTTTGTTACAAAGAATTAGATAAGGTGTTCCTTCAAAAGAAGCACACTCATTACAAAAATGTTGTGACATATGTGGGATACAGCCAAGCACCCAGGTGGCTAATCTCATTTTTAGAAGAAAGATACTGCTTTGTATGTTAATTGGTGAAAAAAAAACATTTATGATTTTATATGTATCATCTTTATTTCTTCTCAATCAACAGAAAAAGTAGAAATTACTGCATGCAAATGCTCAATATTCATTTAATTTGCATGAAGGTGCTTGAACAATTTTTTTATTCTAACAAGCTCATTTTTCATGCGTTTTGTCTTTCATCCTAATCTAGCATCTGTCATTCCTTTTTGAAGTTATTATCGGCCCAATTCCCTCTTGGACATGGTTGCTGGGTGACCGGTATCTTAGCACCCACTTTGACAGGAACAGATGTGAATCTGATCAAGAGATTTCCCATGAGTACCTGAAATCACAAACAACTTTCGTGAAAAACAAACAGCCTCGCTGTCATCGTCCCTCTCTCGCCCTCCTTCCTTCCCCTTCCCCCACTCCCCCAAAAGAGGAGTACAAGGAAGTTGAGCAATGAGTTCGTTAATGTCACTAAAACATACCCTTATTTTGTAGGTGCACCAGCTAAGTGGGCTTGTTTCCAGGTTCAAACACAAACTCTTGGGTTTGAGTTTTAATGCCTATCCTCTCCAGACTTCAAAATACGATTGCTCACTTCTAAGGTAACAATCTTCTAAGCAGTCCCATGTTTAACTTGTTTTAGTCACATGAGTGCTCGCATTTAAATCAATGGGATTACACAGGTAACTAAATCCCTGCGTGCATACAAGTATCCATAAACTGAGGGATAAATTGTTTTACAGAACAGCTCACATTTTGAGTACAAATTATGTTTTTTGATCATACATGCAGTTGAGTGGTAGTATCTATCTATGAAACCGATGCACAAAAAGTCCTCTGTATTTGCCATGTGGGTGCCAATCCGGACCTGTTGACGTGCATCATTTAATCCCTATAAAATGGCCCAAACGACACTCAAGAGTCAAATGTTGCCTTCCTACTTGCAGGATTAAGAGTTGCCCATGCAACTCAATTCCATAATGACAATAATCATCACTGCACATATGATTTGGGAAAATATGAAGAGACTTGGGAATGACGGCTATTTTCCTCAAGGCTATATTTAGAACCAAGAAAACGTAGAAAATGTTTTCCAAATATTATTAAATTTCTGACAAAAAGAAAAAGGTGTCTAACAAACTACTGAATTCTAGTCTCACTATGCAAAGGCATAATCAATGCATGATATTTAGATGCTGGTGTCCAACGGAGAAGTAATCAGCAGAATTCAGTCTTCAGTTCTAATAGTCACTTTTTTTATCTGTATTTCTATGCCACAGACCAGAGCTGGATGAAGGGCATGGAGATACTTCATTTTTTAGGTATATATTAAAAGCACAAGTACCTTATTCCAAATTAGTACTTCTGCCACAAGAATCTCCATTCCCCATTCTTTGTATTCCCAAAAGCAAAGAGCATTTCTTCCTCCTTACTTTATCCAGACACAAACTAAACAATATCTTGCTTAGCAAAGAGAAAGGAAACACTTGCAATCCGAAAGCTGAAAATTTGATCTAGCATATGTGAACTTAAAAGGCTATATGTAACAATAACACAAGGCAAATTTGCATTAACACATTGTTAAGTAGCCTTTTCTTTAGTCTCCTCACTCCACCACTCTGCTCTTCAACGTTTTCCCTGCCCTAAGCCTCAGGGCTCCTGTCCCCACTGCTGCTATTGGCAACTGCTGTTCCCTACGCCCTGGCCCCTCTCTATTTTAAGTTTTCAGCATGCCTAGGAAATTGGGATTTCCAGGAAACATTGCAAGTTTGTATCTCCAATTTCTTCTAGATCAGGACCGTTGTGTCAGGGGAGGAAAATAAACAGAAGGAGAGCAAAAGCAGAGGGGGAGTTTGGACTTTGGAACCCCGAAGTCTGAATTTGTTCCTTCACTTGGGATTGTTCGCTTTTTGATTCATCAGAAAACAAATGATTTTTCATTCTCTAGTTTAGATGCTGAAAAAATTAAGACAAATACTTCAATCAAGGTGATGCATTCTTTGCCACCACAGCTCATCTTAAAGATTTCCCTTATTTACCCTGAGACCAGAAAGCAGCCAGAGTGCTTGACTGGTAAGAAAGCCCAGTCTCATAGAAATTTATTCTGGATACAGCAAGATTAGCGTGTCTTTTTCTCCAAGTTATGGACAACAGAACTGCAAACTAATAGCCAAATAAGTACCTAAGAAAAAACTTCCACTTCGTATCTTCCACTGAAAAGCATTGGAAAACATAAACATTCTCTGTGTCTTCAAAAACAAAAATCTCCCTTTACCCGTGCAGGAAAACATTATACAGTGTTCAAACCTGTTGATGACATCAACAAGAATCAAATCAGTAAAAGCATAACACTGACTTAGAAAAGATTAAAAAAAAAAAAAAAGAGCTTAAGGATCAATATGATCGCATCTCAGAGGTGAGTCAGAAAAGGACATTTTGCACATATTTATAATAAATATCTAATAGTGACAAAAAGATGCCATTAACCAGAAAACTTGTCCTTCATTCTCCCAGTCAAATGAAACCAAGGCTGTGAATAACGGTCATAAAAGAATTTGATGCCTCATAAAAGAGTCCGGATACCCAGACTGAGAAAGCAGGGAGTAGTTTAACACAAACTATTCAGGAGAGTTCAGCAGTGTGCAAAACAAACAAACAAACATAATTTAAAAATTCTTATAAGTTGTTGTGACAGAGGTGCAAGTCTTTTACACACTTATTCCCATTTCTCGCCTTCTGGCGCTTCTTGCTGACGCAAAGATAGTGACCCTAACCTCAGGATGGGGTCCTCGTGGGAGCAGTAATTGCACAGAAGCCTCTGGTGACGAGTCCTCACTAGAGAAGAGAGAGCACAAAGCTCAGAGTGCCAGCTGAACTCTTAGTCAATCTGCACTGCTAAGGTGGTGTTTAAGGAGAAAAGCAATCTATTACTAGATGAATAGTACCCAAATCTGTCACTCATTCCCTAGAAATGGGTAGACTTACGCAGGCACTTAATGCCCATTTCAGCTCTGAAAATATCTTTCAAGGATGCAAAGATTGCCTTAGAATAGGAAATAGTTTCCATGAGAAGGTGGAAGCAGAGCCTGGAAGGTTTGCAGAGCCTCTATGGGATAGTAACTGCTGAGACAAGCTTAAGCAGAACAGAGCACTCAGTTTGTTTAAATCCAAATGTAAGCTAATTCTAATGCAAGGGTAAGACTACAGTTCCAGATACTCTAAGGTACTTAGGCACCTTTCCCCATCCTTAGGACTCTGTATTTCAACTCATTTGACATACCCAAAGCTGCCCCTACATTGCAGACATCCTCAGACACCCCAACGAGCCACCTCGCAGAGCAAGGGCAAGTGCTCAGAGCATCTCCACAACCAGAGGACTCAAGGCCAAAGCAACTTGTCACCTTGAACAATTCAAACAAGAGATCTGAAGCCAGATTTTCCACATCCCAAGTGTTTTCCCTAACCAGAGGAAGAAGGAAGATCATGGACAGGAAGGAAAGGAAGCCATCTCAGTGTCTTCTTGTAAATTGTCTTATTTTAAATCATTTTTAAACTCTCCAGGTCCCATGTCCCAAGAGCAGCCTAATCAGGAGCTGCAGAGTCAATCCCTCACCTATAGTCCATGAGAAGTTTACATCCAGTGACTTTTCAGAGCCTATGTTCTCATTTCACAGGCAAGAAAAGTAAACCTGGGTTACTAACCCCCTGATGGGAGCTTACAATTTGAGGATTTAGCTCATACTGAACAAATTCTATAATTTAAAACTTTTTTTCAGCTTAATTATACCAAGCAGCCATTAGACATTTTGAAGAATTAGAACACTGAACTGTTAAATATTAGGCACATGATCCATACCTAATGTAAAGTAAGTTTCTAAAAATGGCCTGAGACAAATTTAGTAGAAAAACAGGTGTAGAGGAGAATTCAAATGTGACCCGTAAGGCCCCAGTATTTAGAAATGAATTGGGATCAGTTCACTCCTTTCCCATGGGGTAACTTGTATAAATGTAATTCTATGGTTTCATAAAACCAGGTCAAGTTTCTGTCCCTTGAGGTCCTTTGGCAATTTGAAGCATGGCAGCACTTTTCCTGGCTACAGGTCCAAATCTGCATTCTTACATTACGAGAGGAAGCGATTAGCTGAGCAGAAGAGTCTACCTATCCTGACCATAGCACACCTTCCATACACAGAAACACTTACATGGGAGAAATGAGATTTCACAGAACAGAATGCAAAATTAGGGGCTTTTTTAAAAAAATCATTTAATCATTCACTGATGAAAATGTCTGCATTTTTCAGCTCTGTAAAATAAATATTTTGCTTTCATCAACTGCCACAGCAAATAAAAGAACAGATTACCTTATCACAGAACAATGCCAGCAGTTTTAACTGGTAACGTCTTATCCTTCAGTGTTAAAATGTTTTACATGTGGAGTCACACTCCAGATTATTTGTGAACACATGCACCTTTCACAAAGCAGTTTGTAACTATTATTTGGTTACTTGTCATGATACCACATTCTAATGATTCTAATTTCACATGAAGGCCAAATAAGACCCAGTGCCGCAAAGGAATTTGTCCAACATCACGTAAGGTTTCACTGGAAAAGAGCAAAGTCCACTCAGTAGACTCATCTCAACAAGATGACCCATCCCTTATGCTAAATCACATGAGGATTCCAGGGACAATCTGGAATTACTGTTTTTATCTTTATGTCCTATAATATGTATTAGTATGCACACACAACATCAGTCTGAACTTTTCCTTTGCAATAGGTCAGGGTGTCAACAGGTTGAGTCCAACCACAAAACACAGCAACACCAGTCACCCCTCAAGGAACCATACTCCTTGCGGCCCTATTTGGACTCTGTCAGTCCAAGTAAAGGGGTCTATGGTTCAGCATCCTGCTCCAAACACATCTCAGCCCCATATATCCATACCAACAAGGAAAGCCAGAGGCACTAATGATCACTCCATCATAGGCCACAGGCACATTGATCTCCACAAGGATTGGCCCACAGTTACAGTCACTGGGTGGCAGGCTTTTAAAGAGAGAATAAAATTGCAGAGGAAGGGTTGCAGACAAGGAATTCAGGGTATTTATGGAAATGGCTCTCTCTAATATGTGGGCACCAGAGATCTATATAGTTTGAGGCGAGGCTCCTTCCACCAAAGGTAATGTCAACTTTCATTCCATGAATTTCCCAGAATCATTCCATTCTGTTACAGAATTCCTGAAAAGTCAAATTAATTAATTAATTAATTATCTGTTAAAAATTTATTAATTCTTAGCCATATCCCACTTGTGGTATCACGAGGTGGCATCAAGCCAATCCAACAGCTGTGGTTATACCCAAACATCTCTACTAAAAAACTCCTAGATGGTCTTCACAGAAAATGTTATGTACACTTTGCATATGTGTTCATGAAACAGCTAAATGCTATGACATTAATGCTTTCAATACATTTCCCTCATAGCTTCTCAAAAGTGTGCTTTGTACAGCTATATTTGAAACTGTAAATTACCATAAACTGCAGAAGCTTCATTTACTACTACAATGTTTTTTACATGATATTTGAGGAGCAAATTAATTTTGATGTAAGTAGAATCGTAAACCACCTACAATAGTCAGCAATATAAGACAAAATCATTTATTAGCATTTCCTGTTTTTTATCCTGCTTTGTTCAACATACAGAGAAACCTACAGCACAATCATGGCATTAGTGTAAAGTCTTAGCTATGATCTAAATTTTAAGACCTATTATAACAAGCTAATACAGAAAATAGAAATCATACTTTGACTTGTCATCTGTATCACTTCTTATTATACACTTAATGCTGCTTAAGGTATTTACCTCTCCTCCGCTCCTGCCTTTTTTTTTTCTTCTTTTAAGCAAAAACCTAAGGAAACTGCAAACAATTGGAAAATGGTTTCATTTCCTTCCTATTGAACTATCAGTGACTATCAGAAGTAAAACGACAGGCACAGACATATATCTGTAAGTGTCCATTGCCTTATAAAGAAACGAACTGCCTCCATACGACCGAAATAAGAAGTCCCAGCAGGGGACATGAAGCCACAGTTTATAGCAAACCTAGAAACTAGTTCCTACCAAGACATTGCCCTGATTTCCTAAAATTAATTATTACAAAATAATATAACGCTCAAAAAATGTTTAAAAGTGCATAATGAATCTCAATTTTGCAATTTTATGCAACAAGTGTAGTTTATAAGACACTAAATCTAGAGTATTGTTACACAATTGTTGCGACAAATGTAAAAAGTATACAGAAAAATACCTTTATACTAAATATATCAATTGATTCTTTTATAAAATTTGCAAAATTATTTTACAGATGCTTCCTTTAAAAGATATATGAAGTCTATTGAAAGCTATGGGACTATCCACATTTTTCAAGTTAAGTGTTTGGTTTAAAACCATAGTGTATTTATTTTAATGTAAACAGTTGTCCTGTAAGTGACCTTCTACCATAAAAAAAAAGGGGGTTACAGCAGACCAGGAGATTGGACCCAAATCATATACTTACTAGAAACCTTCCTAGAGACCGCTGGCATCTATTAAAATATAGTAAGAAATCAATTAAAATATCAATTTCATATTTTAACTACCCCTGAAAAAAGTATAATTCAAAAATAACAGCTTTGGTAATGTTTTTTGAAGAATAAGCCAACTATTAATAAACCTTGACTAGATTTAACACAGATAAAATGGTAATACTTTGTTTATACACCCTCTTAAGAATATATTATAAGACCTTAAAGCTCCTTTTTGTTTTTCCCTTGAGTAAAATCATCCTATAGCCCATCTAAAAAAAAAACCAAAATCATTAGTAAGTCTGAGAACAACATGAAATGAACATTAAAAATGATGTGCTGAAGCACTAATCAAATATATATTACCTGTTCCCTTTATAGCTTACTTTATACAACTACTGATCTTTTTGATCCTTGCAATTCCGTTATGTAAGATGAAAAAGCAAAGCATCCTCCAGAAGTAAACGATTAAAAAATACTTCTGCTATCTACTACCAATTTGTAAACTCATGCATATCCTGAGATACATCTGCGAACAGCAACAGCTTTTTGTCCGAATGTAAAATGCCTTATTACCTGTTCTCAGCACTGCTTCGTTAACAAGTGCTCTAACGGGCACGTTACTCAGAGTAATGAACTTCAATCACAGCGTGGCATGGTGACAGATGCACGGCTGTCAAGGCTGCTATAACATCTGCAGCAGTCCCAGTTACTCCCTTGCCCCTTTTCCCCATCCCCATCCAGCGCTGGGACCCTTATTGCTTATTTTAAGTTCGCAACCATACAGTCCATAAGCACACAGTATAAGGCCCTGAGATGGCCACAAATTCTATGGAACAAATTAAGCAGCAAAAATACATGCTCAACAGATAACTTGTTCTCAGTGTTTTTAGGACTGTATGCGATCATAACGTGAATAAGGAAACTGCTCCGGAAACTTGTTTTCAATCAAAGGGAACTCTGGCAGATTTTAGCCATTTAGAGAACAATTTTTTTACAATCTAAAGATGAGTAAAATTTTGTGACAGAAGCATCCTCTTATCTTAATGGTAAAAAAAAAAAAAAAAAAAAAGTCCTGTTAGTGTGGCAAGGTACACCGGGAAATTATAACTGCACCTGCTCCACTGTGTCTGGACAACAGCTGTTTTCAGCCTTGCAGTAGGCATCAAGTCTCACTATTTGGTGATTGTAACATAAG